>JAQZBX010019912.1:0-33399 GCA_029593785.1 Cabassous unicinctus
CTTTAAAAAATAAAATAAAATAATGAGGAAGAAATAACATTTGCTTAGGTAGGCTGCAGGTTGCATGCCTACTCAATATGCCAAAGCTTTTTGGTAATTTCCTAATTTGGCAGCTTCTTTCTCTATATATTTACTCTCAGATTAGTGTCAACCTCTGAGAAGGAGCTCAACCTGATGCTAGAATCATCTTTTATGTTCCAAAATCACTGTCTGATAAAATAGTAAGATATCAAGGGATTTTATGAAATGTAATTTTTCAACATTCACAATAAATGAAAAGAATAATTTCTATTTCATACGTCTCTAAATATAATGTATTAAAAGGAAAAAGGAAAAACATATCATTGAAGTTACCAATTATGCATAATATCCATTCAAAGACATCACTTTCACTGAGGATGAATTTCCAGCTCATTAACTCTGTTGTCCAAATGTGGTTTGGTGGTTTGTACATTCTAGATCATGAATAGGTTGATTATTACATATTTCTAAGTAACTAGTTTTTAAAACGATGGCATGAATAACCCAATGTATCTTGGGATAAATATATTAATTAGAATTAATTTCTTTTCAGTTATGTAGAAAGCAATAAAGAAAAATTCTTAAACAGATGTTAATCAAATTACAATATAATTATTAAAATCAATTATCTTTTAAAATATTTTAAAATTACAGCAGTTGGGAAGCTATGCACATCCACTTTTAGCTTCTCCTATGTTTAAAAGTCTGTAATAATACGTTACATCTACATTCAAGAAGAAATCTTAAATCCTTATTATGTCCGCTATTCCCCTGGAATTTAACGTGGTGAATTCTCCTTGATTAAGAGGATGATGATGATTCCTTAATTCTCCGCTCCTGAAACATGCTCTTGAATCAACATTAGTTAGCTTGGAGTAAATTCAAGTCTTTAAGCAAGAATGTCTGGGTTTGTATTTGAGACTGAGGAAATTCATTTGCTTTGGTTTATTATAGAAAACAAATAACATATTATCATAAACTATACAGATCATGGAGTGAAAAACATGTTTCTCTGTCCCCTCCCCATCCAACCTTCCTCTCCAGAAGTAACCAGAGTCAACAATTTTTGTGACGCATTAAAGTTATTTTATGTGTATGCATATGAAGTGTCAGAACCTGTAAAAAGTAGAGGCAGCAGCTGATAATCAAAGGTGAACAACTGAAATAAACAGGACGCAGCCTTCAGTGTCATGAAGTCCGTTTACTGGACACCCAGTCTGTGCAGAGGTAGGAGGAGGATACAAGGATGGATAAATCACATATGCCTTGCTTTCAGTTAGTGTCTGTGATGTACAAGAACAAACCAATATTGTAAAGTAACTCAGAGTGTCTTGCAGATATTACAAAAATATCCCCAATAGAAAGGAGAATAGATCAACAGAGCAGATAATAATAGTAAAAAAGGAATTTACTGTGATCACCCAGGAAAGACTTTTAAAAGGGCCCATGTAAATGTAAGCCATAATAGGATTTAACTGAGACACTTGGGCTCGTGAACAGCGCTGCTTTGAACTTTGGTGTATAAATATCCATTTGAGTCCCTGCTTGCAATTGTTTTGGGTATCTACTGAAAGGAAGGATTGCCAGATCACATGGTAATTCCATATCTAACTTTCCGTGTAACCACCAAACTGATTTCCACAGTGGCTGCACCTTGTTTCAGTCTCACCAACAATATATCAGATTCTATTTCTCTGCATCCTTACCAACACTTGTTATTTTCTTTCTTTCTTTCTTTCTTTTTTAAATAATGGCCATTCTAATGGGTATAAAGTGGTATCTCATTATGGTTTTGATTCGCATTTCCCTGATGACCAATGATGTTGAGCATCTTTTCATGTGCTTATTGGCCATTTGTATGTGTTCTATGAAGAAATATCTAGTCAACCTAAGTGTCCATCAACAGATGAATGGATGAACAAAATACAATATATATACATAATGGAATATTATTCAGCTTTAAAAAGAAATGAATCTTGACGACATCACATTGAGTGACATAAGCCAGACAAAAAAATTTAGGAATTCGGTCATCTTGCTTATATGAATTACCTAGAATAAGCAAATTCATAGAGATCGATAGTAAATTACAGGCTACCAGAGGCTAGTGCATGAGGGGAAGGGAGTGCCATTGTTTAATGGGGGTAGAGTTTGTGGTGGTGAAAATTTTGGGTAATGAATGGTAGTGATGGTAGCACATTATTATGTAAATTATGCCACTGAATTGTACACTTGAAAGTGGTTAAAATGGGAAAATTTGAGTTGCTTAGATGTTACTATAATAAAAAGCTTTTTAAAAAACGTTGAACTACTATGAAAGATGTTAATGAGGGAAGGGGGGTTGGGGTATATGGGGACCCCTACATTTTCAATGTAACCTTTTTGTAATCTAAAGCTTTTAAAAATAATTATTTTTATAAAAATAAAAAAGGTTGAACTGAGACATTTCAAAATAGCAGTACAGATTTGAATATGGAGTGTGAACATTTGAACTTGAGGTGTGAAGCAGAGGGAAACTTGCAGAAGCTGCAATATTTCCTGTTTGAGTGAATGTGTGGATGTTGACGGTATTAAGAAAGGAAACATAGAAGTAGTAACTGGTGCAGAATGAGGAAGAATAATGAACGTGGCTTTGAAAACACTAAATTTGAATTGTCCGTGGGACCCTCACAAGAATCATCCCAGAGAGCAATGTGTGGGACATTTGAGTTAATTGAATGGGCAGAATTCAGAGTCTTAAATTTGAGGGCATTTGCACATAGTTGATATCACCCAGCGTGATACTTTAAATTAGAAAGAGGTCCAAGTGGTAAACAGAAAATGCTGAAGGGAAGGAAAGGAAAAGAAGGATGGAGAAGGGACAGCTAAGCCTAAAGGAAGGAAGGAAGAACACTGAGATCCTGATCCGCCCGCCCGCACCCTCTCGGCAGCGCTCCTGCGTCTGGGATAGCGCCAAAACCTCTCGTTATTTCTCTTCCGCGCTCTGACGACTGCCCTCTCCTCTTGTTTGCTGGCAGCAGCCACTCTTTCCCTCTGAGTCTCACCTTTCAGATACACTAAGAACGGATTTTAGTTAGTCTCTGCTTTTCCCTTCTGTCCCTGGGAGTTAGAATTTCTTTTGAGTTTAAAAGATATTTTATAACCGAATACTGCATGGAAAGAGGAAGTTTTATTTTTAAATTCAAACAATAAAGAAGTTATGAAAATTAAATGAAACCCTGAATGTTTTTTACCTCACTCTTTCTGCTTTTCCTTGAAACACAAGAACTAAACTGCAGCTTTAGCTACCTTCACTGAGTCAATTCTTGTTCTCCTGCTTTGCATCAGCCTTTTCTAAAACTCCAGTTGTCTTTTTATTCCAGAGACTGTTTCTCAGAATCTTTCCCAAATCCTTTGACCACATCCTTCTCTGTCCATTACACCCTGAAGCCCCAAAATAAGTCTCACGTTTGGGCAGCTGAACCCTCCTGTGAGGCTAATTTATAGCTCAGAGATGATCACATAATCTATGTGCTGTTGCTTAACGCGGGGCAGTGCCGTATGTTATTCCTGACGTAAGTCAGGGCAGCAGATGCAGAGGACCAGATGGACTAGAGGAGATTTTTCTCTTCTCCATGTTTTATTTCAGTGTCAACAACAATAAACATTTACTGACTGCTTACTGTGCAGAACTCTGGAAAATTAAAGGAAGTGTCGGTTATGTTTTCTATTTTCAAAAAGCTTACATTCTAGTCAAGGAGGAAAAAGATCCAAAAATAACAGAGCAATGATAACAAATAGTATGATTGTGGCTGAAGAATAGCTATGTAAACCACTGGGAGGGATAACCTAGGGAGAATTCTTTACATAACAAATTAACATATACTCAAAGAGACATCACAAGACTATACAGAATGGAAGGGGTATTTAGAATATAATTTTTGATTAAGTGCTTTGCAATTTGGGAGAAAAAAATCAATATTGACGTGTGTCTCACACCACAAATCAAAATAAAAGTATTTAAAGAGTTAAATAGTTTTAAAGATAGACATAAATACACTATATTGATTTTCCAAATTTTTTCTGATGCTTTATTTCTTAAACTAATAATAGATTTGAGAATAATGACAAACAAAGAAATTTATATTAACAATCACATAAATTAGAATAACAGCAAAAATTTGCTAGTTAAATGATGAAAGGATATTAGCATATAATTCACAAAATATAAAAGCACATTTTATAACTAAATATTGGTTGTAAAATGTGGGAAAGTTAAACTTGAAAAATATGAAAAATAAAAATATAAATAGCAACAAAGTAGCATTATTTTAACATATTATTGGAGACACTGAAATTTCTCAACCATATTGGAAAGAAATTTGGCAGCAGAAACTAAAATTCTTCACATTCTTTAAATCAGTAATTCTAGTTCAGAACAAGCATAAAACATATCCTCAAGAAATAATCAATTTTTTTTTAACAATTAAATGTTGGGGACGGATTGGCTCAAATGGTTGGGTATCTGTCTCCCATATGGAGGGACCTGGGTTCAAGCCCCAGGACCTCCCAGTAAAAAAAAAAAAAAAATGTTATGCTATAGTCATAATAATTAAAATTGGGAGAAATCTAAACTATCCAGTAATATGAAAATTCTTAAGTAAATTATGTAGCTAGCATTCATCAAAATTTAAAATTATAAAACCTGTATAAAGCAATAGAGGAAAATCCTTATAATTACAAGTGAAATTCAGGATATGAAATTATATATATTAATATTATGATAAGGTTTTTTTCATCATTTGTAACAAATATGTCACAACAATGTAAAGTGTTGGTGGTGGGGTGATGTGTGGGAATCCTGTATGGTATGTATTATTGTTTTGTTAACTCACAATTTCTCAAACAATAAAAAAGTAATTATCATGAGGTAAAATTTATATATTCATTTGGTATACAATGGATAAAATACACAAAAATACTTGGTAGTAGTATTTTGAAAGAGTGTGAGATGAGTATTTTTCCAATTATTCAAATTTTGTTACAACTATTCACAATTAGGAGTGTTTTATACTTTATAGCAAGGCCTTTTTATTGGATCGTGTTATTTTGAATTTACCTTGACTTTTTCCAGTTTTCTTTATATTTTTATATGTCCAATTGCAAACTGATTCATCAAATTCCATTTCCCTAAATCTTAAAAAACAACAACAACTGTGAAGCTATCATGGAGGTAGCTCTCTTTTTATTCAGTTGAAACTCTGAGACTGAATTCACACAGTTTTTGAAAATGTGAAATAACATATTTATTCATTACATTTTTAATTAAGAAAATACCATATTACCTTTTCCTAATTGAAAAGAAAAATATCTTCGACATTTATTACTTTTTAACTGCATTTTAAGTTAACTTGTGTGGGGTAGGATAGCAAAAGAAATTCCCAGTATTTGAAGCAGGCATCTAACTCTGTTATTCAGGTAAAGGCTTAAAAATCTATGGGGATATCAGTGAAAAAGGTGGAGTAAGGATCTCTGAAATTTTTTTCCACCCTAAAAACAACAAAAACTAGCAAATATTGTCAGGATCAACTTTCTTAGAAACCTGGATATTAACCAAAGGCTTGCAGCAATCCAGAGAGTGTTTATTCAAGAAAAATGGCTGAATCTAGGTAAGAAAAGCAAAATTTCTCACATTTTTAACTAGCCCAGTTCTATCCTCTGCTCTCCAGCTCTGAGTAGCCTTGAAAAGTAACACCCCATGCAGGCTGGCAAGCACCAAAGGAAGACCAGAGCAGAAGCTCTTTCAAAGCATCCTTCCCAAAGAATTGTCAATGTTTCTGTTATCTTCAGTAATTCATTCCAATAAGATATGAAGAATTCCCAAATAGGAATTTGATTATCCAGAAAGGATTCTGGCCTAAGTGGAAATTAAATAACTAAACTAATAATTTATTTCATTCTTAGAGATTATTATGTCCAATAGTTAGAGCTATAATATTAAAATTAGAATTATGTCATAATTAATTTCTATTATAATAGGATTATTATTTTTATAAATGTTTGCTGCTATACTATCTATTTCTTATAATTGATTATGGTAAATCTAACCTGGCCTTACACTGTCTTTTAAAATTTTTAATTTCTTTCAATTTATTTTTCTATTTTATTTTACAATTTTACTATAAAGCTCTTTTTAACAGCTAAAAAAAAAAAAAATAGAATTGTCATCATTTGATCTGTCTGATGGTTCCCTGGAAGATCCCACTTATAAAGCTTCCTGTTTTTGACCTGACTTGGAGCTCACTCACTGTGAAAATTTTTTTCTCTATGGGGCACTTGTCAAGAACAATTATAAACAAGTGTTTAACTTCATGGCTGCCTGATGAGGATAAGAGTTGGGGCAAAGAATAGAATAACCAAAAAAACTTAAAGGACAATCTGGAGAATGCCATGTCCATAGGGGCTGTGAAAGGCTCTGACATATTCCTGCACAACTAGAAGGCTGCATGTATATGCAGTGCATGTGAATGCTCAGGAAAGACCCGAGAAAGCCATAAGTTCTCATCTCTGACTGACATTTAGGTTCTGGACAAGAAATAAGTGAAGAATAAGGCAGAATTGCCAACTGACTAGTGTAGAATGTGTGCCCTAACACACACAAAGCCCCTTGGCAAGCCTGGGAGATTTATTGGTACCAGTCATTTAAGGAAACCTTTGTCCAATCATTAGCTGACCACTAAGCTAACTGAGTTGAGATCTCAGTGGCCACACAAAACAAAAAATACAGACTTTACAGAATTAGTTCAGAAAAGCCACAGAACAAATACAACTATAACAAGCAGCATCAACAACAAACCCTAGTGAGGAGGAAGAATCTGATATACAGACTTACAAAGTATATTATTTAAATGTCAAGTTTTAAAGATTTATTTATTTATTTATTTATCCCCCCCTTGCTGCTTGTGTTTTACTGTGTCCATTCGCTGTGTGTTTCTTCCGTGTCTGCCTATCTCCCCCCTGCCGTGAGGTCCCGCTGCATCAGCCCCTCGCACCGTGCGGGCTGGCCTGCCCTCACAAGGAGGCCCCGGGAAGCGAACCCGGGGCCTCACACATGGTAAACGGGGGCTCTATCGGTTGAGCCGCACCCGCTTCCTGTTGTGAGGGCTTCCTGCATCAGCCCACTAGGCTGTGCGGGCTGGCCTGCTCTCACAAGGAGGCCCGGGAAGCGAACCTGGGGCCTCCCATATGGTAAACGGGGGCTCTATCGACTGAGCCACTCCCGCTTCCCTAAATGTCAAGTTTTAAACAAAATATTACAAGGCATACAAAGAAACAAAAAATATGATCCATAACCAGAAAAAAAAACAATCAATAGAAACTCTTGCTGAGGAAGCCCAAACATTGGATTTACCAGATGTGGCAGTTTAAGATTATTTTATGAATCCCAAAAAGAGAAATATTATGTTTGTAAACTAATCTATTCCTCTGGGTGTGATACCCTTTGATTGCATTAAATTTAGTTGAGGGGCCTTTGATTAGATTACTTGATAAGATTGCTTTGGGGCTTTGATTGGATTATGTCAAGTGAAGTCTCTGCCCTCTTGCTGGGTCTGATATAAATGGAAACAGAGAGATACTCACTTAGACAGACACAGGGAAAGGAAGCCACTGTGTTTAATCCTGCTGTGTAAGAAAAAGGATTGCTTAAGCACAAAGTTCCAAGAGGCTGGGCCATGGAGCAGCTCAAGAGGAGATGACAAGCCTGGAAGCAAAGGCTGACACCTTGGCAGAGATCAGTGGCCATCTTTCTTCACCATGTGGCAACATGCCAGGATCAACAGTAGCTGGCTTTGGTGAGAAAGCATCTCTGCTGATGCCTCAATTTGCACATTTCATGGCCTTGGAACTGTAAGCTTTTGCCTCAAATAAATACCCCTTATAAAAGCCAACACATTTCTAGTACATTACATTAGCAGCCCTTTGGCAAACTAAAACACCAAAGTCTTTAAGCTGGCGTTTTAGAATGTATTCAAAGAGTCACAGAACTATGTCTAAAGAACTAAAGGAAGGTATGGAAGCAAAGTCTGACCACATAGAGAATGCCAAAAAAGAGATAGAGATTATGAAAAAGAACCAAATAGAAATTCCAGAGATGAAAAGTACAATAACTTAAATGAAAATGTCATGAAGGAGATCAACAGCAGATTTGAGCAGGCAGAAGAAAGAATTCGTGTACTTGAAGATGGGTCAGTTGATACTACACAGACTGAGGAACAGAAAGAAAAAAGAATCAAGTAAAACAACCAGACCTTCTGAGATGAGTGGGATAGCATAAAGCGTATGAACAGATGAGTCCCAGAAGGAGAGTGGATAAAGGAGCAGAAAGAATATTTGAAGAAATAATCAGCAAAAACTCAAAATTGATTAACAAATTTGATCTACACACTCAAGAAAATCAATATATTCCAAGTAGGATAAACTCAAAGAGATCCACACCTAGACACATCATAATCAAGCTATTGAAAGGCAAAGACAAAAATCCCAAGAGGCTTTCATCAACCTCTTACTTTACAGGATGTGACACAAAACCACATCCATAGATACAGATACCCTCCATTTTAATCTTAAATTTCAGTGCTCTATTGAAGCTGTCCTGACTCTTATTAGGCTAGATTCTTGATGGAAACACTGGCCTCCATCAATACAGTAAAGTTGGCAAGTCCTCAAAGCGCCTTTTGTCTCATTTAATTGATTCCTCTTCATTGCTGTGGGGGAAGACTCTTCTTCACTTGAAGTTCATTAGGGTCAGGCCTTCTATCTGCCCACTTTCCACCCCAACATCCACTCATGCCCCACCTCCACACCAATCTATTCCCCTACACTACACTGCTTGAAGCACTAACTGGATGTAAAATAAAATCTAAAACAAACTCTTTTACTTGGCCATCTACACCCCACATGATCTGTGCTGTTTATCTCTCCAGCATCTCTTAGTCACATTTCCTCTTTCTTTATTTTCTCTCATCAGATTCAAAATCTCTTAATCTCCTCCAATGTGCTATGTCCTATCTTTTCTGGGATATTTTACATGTTGTACACTCTATCTAGGCTGCTCTTTTCCTCTCGCCCTACTTCCACACCCTAGGTGACTCATAGTTACTATTCACAGTGCAGCTCAAAAATTATTTCCTTAACCCTTGGTTGACTTCTGTACTCCTCATTCCAAACAGAAACTTGTTATACCCTCTTATCAGTACCTAGTTCATTCTTTCATAAGTCTTCTTCTCCAACGTTTAACCTGTATTTTTAATTTATTTGTTTGGTTATTGTCTTAGTTTCCTAGAGCTGCTGTATCCAAGTACCACAAACCAGGTGGCTTCAAACAACAGACATTTATTGTCTTAAAGTTCTGGAGGCTGGAAGTCCAAATCAAGGTGTTGGCAGGGCCATGTGTACTCTGAGGTTTTCAGGGTTCTGGCACTGGCTTGCTGGCAATTCATGGCATAACTCAATTTCCACCTCCATCGCTGGCTATCTTCTCTCTCTCATATTGACTATATACAAATTTCCTCTCCTTATAAAGAGACCAGTCATATTTGATTAGAGTCCACCCTAATGCATTTGATCATCCTCCTAGCTAAAAATATCTTCAAAGATACTAGTTCCAAATATCACATTCACAAGAACAGGAATTTGGACTTGAACTTACATTTTTAATATAAAATTTTTATAAGCTTTCAGAAGTTATGCAGAAAATACAGAGATCTCATATACCTCATTATTAAAAACTTGTGTTAGGGTGGTACTTTTGTTACAAATGATGAAAGAATATTATTATAAAGCACTATTAACTATTGTCCATAGTTTCCATTACACTCTTCCTATACCCCTCTGTCTCCTCACCTCTTTGTTGTACTTGTTACAAATTATGTCACTATACACTTTATGTCTAAAACCATAGATTTATCAGTACTTTTTATACATTTGCATTTTAGAACTTCTAGGAAGTAAAAAGTGGAGTTACATACCAAAATATACAATAGAATGCTATAGGCCTTTATAATTACCCATATGGTTGCCTGTACCAGAGGTCTCTGTTTCTTTATGCCACTTTATTCCAGGATCTAGTGTCCTTTCTTTACACTCTAAAGAACTCCCTTAGAATTGCTTGTAGGGCAGGTCTAGTGGTGACAAACTCCCTGGGCTTTTGTTTTTCTGGGAATACCTTTATCTCCCCTCACTTTTAACAATCTCACCAGATATAAAATTCTTGGTTTGCAATTGTTTTCTTTCAGTACTTTAAATATTTCATCCCACTGCCTTCCTGTCTCCATGGTTTCTGATGAGAAATAAGCCATTAATCTTATTGGGACGTCTTCGTACATAACAGTTTTTTCTCTCTCCCTTGCAGCTTTCAGAACTCTCTCCTAGTCTTTGGCATTTGCAGTTTGACTACTCTGTGTCCGAGCATGTTCCTTGGTTGTAGGAATTCACATGTCCCTTCTACTCCCTGTGAAATAGACATTCTCTCCCTCCTGGGTGCTCTATCATGTGACTTCAATGCAAGTGATCCTTTGTCCCAGGCCACTTTGACTTCATTGTTTCTTACACTACTTTAGCTATCTGCAAGCTGCTTCTCCCGACAGGACAAGTTCTGGAGGATGCGCCCAAGACAGTTCAGCCTTCCAGATTCCCACCCAGCAGATATGCACCCACATACAGACACCCCAGTATATGCATAGGGTTTCCTTTGCCCCATCCAGAACAGAGCCAGTGACCCACAACCACAACAGGAGCATAAGCTGGCTCCACACCATGCCAGGGAAAGTGTGGTTGTGTTAGCAAGAATGCCGTGAATTTCGCCAATCATTTTCAAAGCTGCATTTTCTTGAATTGGAACTCATCACTTTACTGTTTTCCATAGTTTTGGGGAAGGTGGCTCTGCCAGTTTTTGCTATCTGTTCAAGGATTCCATGGGGGACGGCATCCCAGAGCACCTTACACAGCCATCTTGGTCAGCTGCCGACTCCAGACTGAACCCCTCTTTTTGAGGAACACAATTCAATCCACAATAGCTGAGCGTGTTTGTTTACTTGTTTCTCCTAACTATAACAAATGCTCAGTGAGGGCTAGGTCTTGTTTCTGCATTATGCATTGCTATCTCCCAGAATCTAGAGCAGTGACTGTCACGTACAAGTCATTTAATCAATTTTGTTGAATGCATTTGCAGGACTATTTAATTGTCACTCTCCCTCAGCTAACTACATGAAGTCATGGAATCATATCTGTTATTTGGTTATTTAGGTAGAGCTGCCACACAGTGCACAGTAAAATTACAGGGGCTCATTCTTATTAGATGAAAGAATTCCCACTCTTCAGAACGTCCTCCTTAATCAGCCTACCTTTCCCTGTCCCTGGGCTAAATCCCTTGATACGTCACTTCCTCCTCAGTCTCCCCTCTCTTATTCACCCCCACACCTCGGAATAGCACTCAGGGTGGAAGAGCAGGGGGCTCAGGACTTCTACAGAGAAGACTGCACTTCTCTGAAGACTTTTGCTGGGCAAGGTTAGCCCTTTCTAAATTGAGGAAGTAGAGACGAGAACTTGAGCTAAGTGGTCCAGACATAGAGGGAGACGATGAGAACCCCTACAAGTTAATCATTTTACTTCTTCACACAAATGTTAAAGCAAACTTTGTCACCAAGAAAAGGCTTCTAATACTATTTCTCCAAGGAGTCCACATAACTAGAGAAATTTACTTGTGCAAATATCTCCAGGACATCTGATCAAATGCTATGCAGGTTTGTATTTATGAATTTAGAAGCTACTCTTATTTTTCCTAAATTCCATTAAGACTCAGCTATAAAGGCTATGCATTATAGCAGCTAGTATGAGAAGCCACTAAACCTGAAAGTATTGCTTATCGAGTCCAAGGAGAAAATATGTGATGGAAATACAGTCCTCCTTTCTTGAATAGAAATTTTACAATTCTATATTACATTTTCACATAACATGTCATTTGGCACCCTTGGGGCCTTTTGTAAAACAGAAGCCTATGGTAGTAAATGTCATGAGGAAATGAATCAGGGATTATGAAAGTTGTGAAACTTTCATTAAATATGAAACTCTATATTCACTACCTTAGAATACTGAATTTATTACATGCATTTCAAAATTTGATGTCAATATCAGCTATGTCCCAAAACAACAAAATGCACTGAGTATTTGTTATTGTTTTTTAAATAAAATCAATAAGGTCAACTTATAGTTTAAATATTTAACCTCATATGCCCAGATATAAAATGACCTGGAATGCAAGATAATTCCTTATTTATATCCCAAATATCTTTGATCAATTTAGGCATATAATGAAATAGTCAAATGTCTACTTAGAATATTAATCATATTTGTTACCCAGCAGTACTGTGTCTTCCAGTAAAACTTACTGCAATAATAGAAATATCCTATGTCTGCTCCATTTAATATGGCAGCTGCTAGCCATATGTGGCTATTGGGCACTTGAAATGTGGCTAGTGGAAATGAGGAACTGAATTTTTAGCTTTATTTAGTTTTAATTAATTTAAATTTAAATTGGCTCTTGCATCTAGTGGCCACAAAGTTGGACAACAAAGCTCTAGAATATTATATATTCTTTCAGAAATGTTGTTCTTTTTCACTGTCATTCAAACTTTCCACATGCATCCTTGACAACACTATCTTCATCATCATTACAATGATGTTAACTGTGTTATCTAATATTTTCTATAGTACATAATATTCACTTCTAAGTTGCTTTGAAATACAAAGAAGACAATTTAGAAAAATACTAATGGAATAGGAACATGGGATGAGGAAAGGGTGTCCCTGATGCCCACAGATCCAGATCTATCCTTGTTTAAAAAATGAGATTGAGGAGAGAAGACACATGTTAAGAAACCCAGTCCTGTTTCCTTTGAAGATAGTCCTATGCTATGGTTTAGCACTTGTTCTAAATTCTCAGAAACCGAAGCATCCGAATGGCAATGGCAAAGATTTCACTCTGCAATTAGTTTTAAGTAAGTGATTGTCAAAAGAGTCGTTTACAACTAAATCCAACACTTCCAATCATGAGACAGTTCCTCTATACTTACAAAACCTATTTTAAAAATTTTCCTTTGCTTTTTTTACCCTTTGGTAAGGTGACTTCTATAAGCATCAAAAACTAGTGGTTGGAAAGAATTTTAGGCCAATGTGAAGATTGTTCTCAAAATAAAATGACTGGAAGAGATTCTATGAGAAACATCTTAAGGACATGAATAGTCCTCTCTTTTGCAAATATTGTGGAGGAAAAACAATTGCCTTATATTTGATACATATATAACTAAGAATGATTGCAGAAGTGAGAACTGAAGATTATTTCTTTAAAATGGTATACTTTATTTACAATCATATGAAATATGTGCCCGTTGGCAAACATCTTTAGAAGTTTTTCTTCCCTAATTCTGGAGAGTGTGTTGGATGTGGTGGGAGTAGACAGGTCATCCTAAAAGTGTGCCAATTAGCAACGTCACAGAAAGCAGGAGCTGTGTTAAAAAGGAGAGAACAATGTCAGTCCCAGAGTTTCCTAGCATCTAAATGATGAGTAATTATGTGAACTTTTAGTTTCCCTACATATGCACAATTAACATATAACTATGTATTTGTTGGCAAGTAAAACAAAATACTCTGCAGTCTCTCTTACAATGAGATGGAAGAACCATTCTCAGCTTACTCTCCAAACTTTCCTTGTAACTGCCCTCCTTCAAGGTTAAATGAATGACGTTAAATACATGTCACTTAGTTCTGCTTTATTAGTAAGAATTCCTTGAGTGGAGAGAATGAAAAGGAAAGACAGTCTACTCAACCATGCAAAAAAACCTTAAATCCATAAAACAAAATTAATGATTTCCAGGAGCAAATAATTTTAGTGTGATGGTGCTCTACAAAGAAGAATTAAGGTACTTTCAGGTGCACTGCTTAGATCTTTAGCTTAATGAGACAGATCAATCAAAGGGATAACAGCTAGATGGATATTTTTGTTGTTCTATTTTTAATGAATAAGAGACAGTTGTAGTCATTAAAATTAGGAAAAAAGATAAATAATGAATCACCTCAAATTACAGAATTTCCATATTTCTTTAAAAACTGACACTGTGTCTGCCAATAATAGCCACTTATAATATTTATGAAAGGCTGACTTTCCATAATGAGAAATTCAACAATTACCAGGGTAATAATGTAGGAGGCAAGGATGAAATATATGGTAATAAAAGCAAGGTTCAAGAGGAGACAGTGAGGACAGCATCAGAGCTCTTAGGTCCAGGAACGCGTCTAAGGTCGGCAAGTTGACGTGTGTGTTAGTCCATAATCATTCAAAAAACATAAACTCGCATTATGTAAAGCATTTTTATTGTTTTCCTTTGTAAATTACTCACCATATTATATTAACAGTTTCTGAGACCCAGAAGTTTACGTTCTTCTGAGCGTCTCCCTGTGACTTCATTACTTTTTTTTACACCACTGTCTCTTACTTCTCCACATGCATTTTTCCGAGTAACCTTTCCTTTTATTACATTTTCTAAGCTATCTTTCAATTCTTCAATGCATTTATTTCTCCTCCTCCACCTTTTTTCCCTACTATTTGGATATAAAAGTACTTCACACAAACGGCTTCTAATACAATTAAATCAGAAATCAACTGAAACAAGTTTTAGAAGCATTCTAAGTCTGGTCTTCAACAATCTTTATTTTCATACAAACCTTTCCTTCTTTTCTTTGGATGCTTTAACCCTAAGTCCAAACCAAAAATATGCAAAACCCAAGTCCTGATGATAGAATTAAAACTTCTATTTTGGCACCATTAGGTCCTTTCTAATTCCTGTAGAATCATGATCTTTAACCTACATTTATTGACAAAATTCAAGCTGTAAATCTAATTACAACAAAAACCAACCAAAAGGGGCCAGAAGGGAGGGGGAGGGATAAATAGGTGAAACACAGGGCATATGTAGGCAATGAAATTTTGCTGTATAATACACAATTACAGGTTCATGGCATTATACCTTTGTCAAAGCCTATAAAACTGCACAGAACAAAGTGCAAACCACAATGCAAACTATAGACCATGGTTAGTAGCAATGCTTCAATATTGGTTCATCAATTGTAACCAATGTACCTCACTAATATAAGATGTTGACAATGGGGGAAACTATGTGTGTGTGGGGGGGTGAGGGTGGGGGATTGGAATTCCCTATACTTTCAGTGGAATTTTTTCATAAATGTAATCTAAAACTTCTCTAAAAATAAAGTTTATTACAAAAAAATTACTACTTTAAATGCACATAGATTTCAAATATATGTATTCAATTTTGCATAGATTTTTAAAACTATGTTCATAAATAAGATTGCATTTAAAACTTAACCAAAAATACCTTAACATAGTAAGATATATTCATAAGAGAAATTGGACTGTAACTTTCTTTTCTTGTAGTATCTTCACCTGGCATTGGTATTAGGGTGATTTTTGCCTCATTGAAAATGAGATTTGAAAAATCAAGATTTTTCAAGATTGAAAAATCTTCAATTTTTTGGAAGAGTTTGAGCAGGGCTGGTAATGATTCTTCTTGGAATGATTGGTAGAATTCACCTGTGAAGCCATCTGGTCCTGGGCTTTTCTTTGTCGAGAGGTATGGCGGTTTGATATTATTTTATGAATCTCAAAAAGAGAAAGAGTGTTTGTAAACTATTCTATTCCTCTGGGCGCGATACCCTTTGAGTGCATTAAATTCAGTTGAGGGGGCTTTGATTAGATTACCTGTTAAGATTGATTTAGAGTTTTTACTTGGCTACATCAGTAAGGCATGACTCAGGCTGAGTCCCCACCCCCTTGCTGGGTCTGATATAAAAGGACACTCACACAGACAGACAGGAAGACAGAGCTCTTTCACTTTTGATCCTGCCATGTGAGAGAGAGAAGGCTCTAGCAGCTGAGGCCCCGGGAGAGATGAGTCATTTGTCTGATAAGGTTACAGCTGAGACTGGGAAGAGAGCAGAACAGCGAGAGTAATCTAGGAAGCCCTGAGAGACAAGCCCTATGCCACGAGAGAGAGGACTACAGGGTCACTGAAGCCTGGAGCCTCAAGAGGCTGTGTCTACAGAAGAAGAGTGAGCCTGGGGGGGAAGGGAACACTGAGATCAGGCAGAGATCAGCAACCTTCCTGCTTCAACATGTGGCCACTGACTTTGGAGAGTAAGCACCTCTTATGGTGCCTCAGTTTGGATTTCTCATGGCCTTGTAATTGTAAACTTTTAGCCCAAATAAATCCCCTTAATTTTCTGGTACTTTGCATTGGCAGCCCTTTGGCCGACGAATACAGGACGTTATTGAAAACTGATTCAATCTCTTTACTTGTAATTGGTCTGTTAAGATCTGTTTCTTCTATAGTCAGTTTAGGTTGTTCATATGGTTCTAGGAATTTGTCCTTTTCATCTAGGTTATCTAATTTGTTGGCATAGTTGTTCATAGTATTCTTTTATGATCCTTTTTATTTCTGTGGGGTCAGTAGTAATGCTTCTCCTCTCATTTCCAATTTTATTTATTTGCATCTTCACTCTTTTGCCAGTCTAATTAAGGGTTTGTCAATTTTATTGATCTCAAAGAACCAGCTTTTGGTTTTGTTAATGCTTTGCATTGTTTTATCTCAATTTCATTTATTTCTGCTCTAATCTTTGCTATTCCTTTCCTTCTGCTTGCTTTGGGCTTATTTTGCTGTTCTTTTTCTAGTTTCACCAACTGCAGTTAGGTTTTTTACTTTAGCTCTTTTTTTTCTAATGTAAGCATATAGACTATGAACTTCTCTCTCAGCATTGCCTTTGCTGCATCCCATAAATTTTGATATGTTCTGCTCTTGTTTTCATTTGTCTCAAGATATTTACTGTTTTCCTTTGCAATTTCTTCTTTGACCCAATGATTGTTTAAGAGTGTATTATTTAACTTCCATGTATTTGTGGATTTTCCAGCTCTCTGCCTGTTATTGATTTCCAGCTTCCAGTGAATAGGCTTTGTATAATTTCAATCCTTTTAAAATTTATTGAGTCTTGTTTTATGATGCAATATGTATTCTTTCCTGGAGAATGATCCATATACACATGAGAAGAATGTATATCCTGATATTGTAGGGTGTGATGTTCTGTATATGTCTGTTAAGTCTAGTTAATTTATCATATTCAAGTTCTCTGTTTCCTTATTTATCTTCTGTCTAGATGTTCTATCTATTGGTGAGAGTGGTGTATTGAAGTCTCCAATTATTATTGTAGGTGTCTATTTTTCCCTTCAGTTATGCCAGTGTTTTCTTCATGTATTTGGGGGCATCACGGTTGGGTGTTCAAATATTTATGTTTGCTATATCTTTTGGTGGATTGTCCCTTTTATAAATATATAGTGTCCTTTGTTGTCTCTTATAACAGCTTTTGACTTAAAATCTATTTTGTCCAATATTAATATAGCTGCCCCAGCTCTTGTTTGGTTACTATTTGTATGAAATATCTTTTTCCATCCTTTCATTTTCAAACTATTTGTGTTGTTGGGTCTAGATGAGTCTCTTGTAAAGAACATATAGTTGTATCATACTTAATTATCCATTCTGCCAATATGTGTCTTTTGATTGGGTACGTTACTCCATTAACATTCAGAGTTTTTACTGTAAAGGCAATACTCACTTCAGCCATTTTGTTCTTTGTTTTTTATATATCATTTCTCTTTTTTTATTTTGTTTTCCTTTATTGCAACCTCCTTTTCTGTACAGTTGATCTTTTTTATGTTTCTGACTGATCCCTTTCTCATTTATATTTCTGTATTTATGTTTTTAACTTTATTTTGTACATTTAATAATTGAAAATATAAACAATTAAAAACTAAAAAGTAAACACAGATGAATAAGTACATATATTTCTCAATTAAATGTACTGGAGACATACAAGCTTTTTTTTTTTTGAATCAAACAATATGTTACACAATATATTTGGTTCATAGTAATGTAATCACATAGTATTTGTCCTTTTGTGTCTGGCTTGCTTCACTCAAAATAACATTCTCCAAGTTCATCCATGTTGTCATATACTTTACAACTTCATTTCTTCTTAAAGCTGCATAATATTCCATCACATGAATGGATCACAGTTTGTTTATCCATTCATCTGTTGATGGACACCTGGGTTGTTTCCAACTTTTGGCAATCATGAATAATGTTGCTATGAACATTGGTGTGCAAATGTCTGTTCGTGTCACTGCTCTCAGTTCTTCTGGGTATATACCCAGTAATGGTATTGCCGGATCATGTGGCAAGTCTATATTCAACTTCTTTAGGAACTACCATACAGTCCTCCACAGTGGCTGTACCATTCTGCATTCCCACCAACGGTGAATAAGTGTTCCTTTCTCTCCACAGCCTCTCCAACACTTGCATATTTTTAAAATACTTTCTTTTTGGCCACCCTGAAGTTTATATTACTCATCTACATCTATAACCTGCTAATTTGAAAAGATAACAACTTACCTTCAATAGCATACACATTCTCTACTTCCATATCCCTTTGTTTCCTCACTTTAAGTTGTTTTTTTTCCCACTTTACGTCTTTACATTTTGCATGTCAATTATCAGGAAATATGCCTTTTATGCTCAATTATATTCTGACTCATATAGTAATTAAGGAACAGAGCTGCATTTTGGGGATACAGTACTATTGGGTTTAGCATTTCCCTTTTGGTTACCTTTACTGAAGATCTTAATTTCTTCAAACTACTCCAAGCCAGGCTTTCCTGTTTTTTCCTCTCAACCTGCAGAACACCCTTGTAGGGAAGGCCTCTTGTTCATGAACTCTCTCAGTTTCTGTTTATCTGTGAATATTTCAAGCACTCACTCATTTTTGAAAGAGAGTTTTGCCATATAAAGTATTCTTGACTGGCAATTCTCTTCCAGTATCTTAAATATATTGTGCCTCTATCTTCCCTCCTCTATGGTTTCTGAAGAGAAATTGGCATTTTGTCTTATCAAGGATCCCTTGTATGTGATGAATTGCTTTTCTCTTGCTGCTTTCAGAATTTTCTTTATCTTTGGCACTTGACATTCTGATTAGTTTGTTTCTTGAGGTAGGTTTATTAGGATTTATTCCATTTGGAGTACATTGAACTTATTGGACATATGTATTTATATCTTTTATAAGAGTTAGAGAATTTTTGGCCATGGTTTCCTCAAATATTCTCTTTGCCCCTTTTTCCTTCTCTTCTCCTTCTGGGTATCCATCATGTGTATGTTTGTGCACTTCATGCTGTCACACAAATTCCTTAGACACTGCTCAATTTTTTTCTTTTCGCTATCTGTTCTTCTGACTGTATGATTTCATTTGTCCTGTCTTCTAATTCACTGATTCTTTCTTCTGTTTGCCCATATCTGCTGTCATATGACTCTAGTGTATTTTTAATCTCCATTATTATGCCTTTCACCCCTATAATTTGTTTCTTTCTATACTTTCAAATTCTTATTGATGCTCACATATTGACTTAATAATATTTATCTCTTTATGCATATTTCCTCATCTCCTTGAATTGATTTATGAGATTTGTTTGAACTTCTTTGATTAATTGTTTCAAATTCTGAGTCTACTCTGAAGTTGTAATTTGTTCCCTTGACTGAGTCATTTCTTCCTGTTTCTTAGTATGACTTAAAGTTTTATGCTGATATCTGCATCTGGTTATCTTAGTGAGTTAACTCTGAAAGTCAGTTAACTCTTATCTAAGGTTTTATTGTTGATTGGCTTTGTATTAAGGCTCTTCTTTGACACTTGCTCCAACTTATTCTAGACGTTTAGAGTAGCCTGTGTTTAACTGTTCAGATTTTCTCAGCTCTTCTTCATCTGATTCTTGCCCTGGATATGTGGTACAATTTTCAAGACTGCATGTTTCGTGCAATTATTTCACCTCTAGGAGAAAGCTTCCTTTCCTTTGTTCCTTCTCTGAGAATCTTGATCTACTCTCTTTGTTTTTGTGCAGAATTTTCTCCCCAGCTCCTATGATTTGCTTAAATCTCTCCCTCATTCAGTGCCCCCTTTTCTTTATGCTTTTCATTTCTGGGACCTGTCCTGTGCTACGGCAGTTCAGTTACCCGCACTTTTTTTTTGCTGTGAGGCTTTTGTGCATCCATTTTCTTCCCCATTAGGGTTTCCCATCCAGGGGAGCCAGACAGGGCCAATTCAGAAAGGTGGGGCAATCCAGAATGTTCGGTTTGCATTTAGGTTGCACAGCCAACAGAAACTGGGTAGAGTGCACATGCCTCTTGCCAACAGTTCTGCCCCAGGCTCTCTTGTATGTCTCATGATTCAGCAGCTTGTGCTCCACCCTGGGTCTCTGTGGGCTTGGGTCCCTGTGCATAGATATGCGTGGGGTTCTAATTTGCTGCTTTGAGTGGCTCTATACTGCAAAAATGGCAAAAGGGACCTGGTCCATGCTGCCTGTACAAAATTCTCAAGCTGTGTAGGACTGAGAAGGAGGGGTCTGGAATGGGGGATCTGGGACAGATATTTCTTACCTGATCTTGGGTATTATTTTTCTTTTTCTTTAATTCAGCATTTGTGGCATTCTTCCCCAGTCTCTAACCTCCTCTAGCATTCTAAGCAAGTAGTATTTGTCCTTTTATTAGCCAATTCTGAGGAGAGGCTTTTCTAGTAGATGTCTTATGCCACCACATTGATGATGGCATTCCTAAATGCTGGAAACTTAGAGGCTGTATTCAGAGGCTGAAAGGCTTGTTTTCTCCTGGGTCAGGTTGAGGTCAGATCAGTAGCATCTGCCAGCACAATCCTTGTGGTACCCTCCTGGTCATAGATTTTATTAAGAAGTATTTTCAATGAAATTGTCTTTCATGTTCTGTGAAAAGGAAGTCTTCTATCAATATTACATGAGACAAGATTGTGACAAAATACAATCCAGAAAGGGAAATGAAACTAAGAATTGATTATAAAATGTTATGCAGAACTGATATTTTTAAGGAAACTATATTTACAATGTAATATTAGAAAATTCTCAGAAAATTAATTAAATACTTTTAGTTATCAAAAGAACTATAGCAAGATGGGGGACTTTTATGGGAACTCTATATTTTCTGCGTGATTCTTCTGTAAACCTACAACTGCTCTAATAAAAAAAAAAAGAAAAATGAAAAAAAGTATACCAAGAAGCATAAAATATTTTAACATAAATAGTTGTTAGTTCTCCAAATGCAAATAAAAAAAGCATTTTATAAGCATGACAGATTTTCCTGACATTGCTTAAAATCCTTTCTTGTGTATATGTAGGGTTAGTAAAGCTATAATAGGAATGAATTGCAAGCAAGCTGAACAAACAGTGTTTATAAATGCATACAATTTGATATGGAAGTCAAGCAGTTCTTTCAAAATGATTTAAGTATGTGAGAGATAAACTAACTCATGAAACCAGAGGGAGTCTTATCTTGGTCTGTACATATAGAGCTCTGCATGGAATTCTATTCTTTTATCACCTCTGATCATTCCATTTGGACCAGTGGGAGTAGACCAAATTGGGGCCAGTGATCCAATTCATGTCCTCTCTGACTTTTTTTAAGCCAAATCCTTGCTTCTGAAAGAGAGTGAACAAAGACATTGCTGTCAAAGTAAAGCTTGGATGAAAATGTGAATAATTCACCAAAAAAGTAGTTTCATATTATCTTGATTATTATACTATCTAAATTTTTAAAAATATTTTTATATTGTACTGTTCTGTTAGTCCTACCATGAAATATGATATTGGTCAAAGTGTAACAAAGTATATTACATCAGCTTTTACAATGGCAATAAATTATTGATATCAGTAGAATTATTTTTGTAAAATACAGCTAAATAAAATTTATATTGATAGTTTACCTCATTTAAATAATAAATAATCATATACACTTTTCATTTACCTGAAACCATAAAACCACTTGCCTGTGTATGTGTGTATGTGATGTGCATTTATGGGGTGCTGATAGTTATACCCAATAATGCTTTCAAATTGATCTGGTAGTAGAAGAACCCAAATTTGGAAAAGATTTCAGAAATTAAAGAACTAGTATTAGTGGTTTTTTAGATTCTCTTTCATTCATTCACGTCACTTTATGAATATGATAAATGGGATTCTGAAAAAAAGTTTCCAAGGGTAAAAATCTAATGACCAATAGAGACGGGATTAAAGCCTAAATTACTTAACTCAGCATTCCATGGTATTTCCACCATACCACATTACCTGACAAATGTCATTGTATATCCCTATTAATTTTGTTACTAATTTTTGGCTCTTTGAGAAAATAATAGAAATTAACTGGGAAAACAGAAGCATTTCTATGAACATGTGACCCTAGAAATTTAGTTTAAAACCCTTAAATGATGGCAATATTAAAGCAGAACAAGTATTATGATGAGTATGCATATCTGAAATTATTATAACATAAACTAGTCTCCCTAGGATATTTCAACTCATTTTAGACAGAGAAACACTCTAAGTCAAAATATTCTTAGGTAAGGAAATTCCACAGACTCTCTTGGCAGCACTCAAACACAGAAGTTCTTGACTCTCATTTTTTATCCTTCTGCTTACACCACATACACACTCACATGCCTCCAATATAATTTGAAAAAAAAAAAGGCATTCCTAGATGTTTCATATATTTTCTGTCAACTTCAGTCTCCAGATTGAGAGCAAGACACAGATGTAGATGTGGTTTATCCTTTGAAAAATTTACATTCTAAACAAACAGAAGTTGGACATAAATAAATGATTGGTCCAACCATGTCCTCAATGATATTTATAGTTGTGAGGGATACTTCATGTGGATGTAACCTAGAATGAGCTGATAGTCAAATAACCATACGGTGAGAAAAATGACTTTAGTGTTTCCTGAATCTCCAATGAGTAGCCATGTGACCTCAATAAGGGTACTTAAAATACCACAACTTCAATTTCTCCATTTGTAAAATGTGCATGAATACAAAGTAGGCTTGTTGTGAGGACTGAAATTTATAATGTATATAAAAATAATTGCAAAGTCTGAGATACTCCAAAATGCAAAATACTATCTGCATGGTTCAATTTATCCATTACTGTGAGAGAACATTCAGTAGGGACCGTCAAGTACTGTTGGATCAAATGTGAAAGTGATTTTGGCATTGGTCTAGTTCAGTGAATTGCACAAATGAATTATTTGAAATAAATACAAGACATTATAAAGATAAAATAACTGAAAAGAAGCATGATTTGTATATGTTAGCTCAGTGCTGGGCACAGACTAAGCATTTAAGAAATACAAATGATTGACATAGAGAAAGAAAAATGAAAAGAAAGAAGTTTTACTAAAATGGAAAAGAGGATATGGTGCAAAGAAAGGATGCGGCAGGTGGGAACATGTCGTATATACGAATGGCACTTTACTAGGATTGGCTCTTGGAATTCCATTTCAATGCTAAATTTTCTATGAATTAATAAAATAATATTTTAAAAATATCTAATACGAATATTCTCGCTGTCCTGATTTTGTGATAATCAGGGTAGGCTAAACACTTGCTATATTATAAGCCATGCATGTGTCCCCAGACCTAGTTTTTCTCCCTAGGTCTGGTTTTTAGAATGCTGGTGGTAAACTAAGCCTGATTTATTATATGACCATCCTGTATGGAAAAAGATTGTAACTTTGGGTATCTTTGGCCAACCTTGGGAGATACACAGGGGGACAGATGTGGCACAGGTGGTTAGGCGTCCGTCTCCCATATGGAGGGACCTGGGTTCAACCCCTCAGACCTCCTGGTAAAAATTTAAAAAAAGAAAAATATAGAAGGCACGTGGGCCACCAGGCCCCATCCGTGGGTGAGCCACTAGGCCCCTGCGTGCCACGCAGCAAGATGATGATGCAACAGGAGAGTGACACAAGAGAGAGCCAAGATGAGACACATCGAAAAACCAGGAACTAAGGTGGCGCAGGTGGTAGGACACCTCTTTCCCACATCCGAGGGTCCGAGGATCAAATCCCAGTGACGACAGGAGGAGAAAAATGAGAAGAGAGGGCAGGAAACAGACACAGAGACTTGCCCAGCGAATGGACACAGAAACAGCAAAAACGGGGGGAGGTGGGGTAAAAATGGATAAAAGTAAGTAAATAAATAAATAAATCCTTAAAAAAAGGTATAGGGGAGGAAGATATGGACTATAGTTAGTAGTAATACTTCCATGATTTGTTAACAAATGTTTCACAACAATGCAGTGTGAGTGTGTGTGGGGGGGTGTGATGTGTGGGAGCCCTGTATGATGTTTTGTAAGTTCACGATGTTTACTGAACACTTATAGTTTATATATGTTCATGCATGAATGATATACTTCAGGAAATTGTTTTAAAAAATATATATCTAACAGCAGCACATCACTTTGTTAAGTCCTTAAGGGGAAATGAACAAACAAAAAAGACCATAAATTGATGACTTTTGAATCAAGATAAAAACATTTGCATCCATTTTATTTTAGTCAAATTTTACTTATTTTTAACGTGTAAAATACAATGCATTGAGTAATTATTATAACCCTAGGAACTAGTCTAAGTGTTTCACATCCATTATCTTATTTACTTCTGATAGGTGCAATATAAAATGGATATTCTCCTTATTTTAGCTATGAGGAAACTGGTGTCCGAAGACATTAGGCTCACACCATAGCAAGTAGCTGAGCAAAGATGCAAACTTGGTCTGTCAGACTTCAAAGCCTGAAGTTTAAAACACAACACTATCTTCCTCCTGTTTATTATTAAAGAGATGCTGTCATTACTCACAATTTTTTAAATGTCTTTTGCACTTGTTTTCAAGGTCAGTTCAGGAGGGTTTCAGTCAGAGTCCAGACATAAAAAGCCAATATTTTAGCAGAAAGAATTGGTTACATGGGTTTGGGGGCCTAAAAAGGCAAAAAGTGGATACTTAGGCACCACCCCAAAGGCTTGGAAAGGGAGATAAAATGGGCTCATCAAAACCTACAATTTTAGAAAGTTGGACCAGCAGAGCTGTAACAGAGCCATGAGAAGAGGGCACTTCCTGCTGATGGAGCAACTCAGGAGCTCGAGAAAAGAACCACATGGAGCTGAGACTTTCCTGAGCTGACAGGGAAGTGCTTCCTGGCTGGAGACGGTATGTCTCAGGTGTCAGAATAAGATGAGGTCTGGTAGTGTGGAAAAAGATGGAATCAACTGGTACTAAACCAAATGCTGCTGGGCCAATTCCGACAGAAAGAAGCAAATCCCTTCTCACTTCCTCCTGCTGCTTGCCTTCTGCTAGTGTCCTCTAATGGCAGAAGCCAGATGGCAAACATTAAGGTAATTTGTAGATTTCATTCCCCAGCACCACGGAGCAGATGATAGAAGGCTAGGTTTGAGCTAGGCAATCAGTTTAATTATTTTATAATTAATTCTCATTTTTTAATTGTTTAATTACTGTGTACTGGATTTATCAAATTTGACTGAATAACCTCTGGGTATTTCCAAAGACAAATCCACTTCTCAAAGATAAGGACTTGTTATCATTGAGTATATCTTAACTTCAGACTATATCTATTCTTCAAACAAAAGTTCAAAGAATTCTTCTCAGAATATACAAAATGCTCCAAAGAAAAGACCTTCAAACACTGGTATTCTGGATCCTACAAAGAAAAGACTGACTCCCCTCTGAGATCTCTAGAATAAATGTCAGAGAGCAAAAATGCATACACCCAGAGTTTTAATCAGTTTTTTTGTATCCAAGATATATGGGAAAAGGTCCCACTGTGAAACAGTCAAAAGTAAACAAATATGTGAGGACACAGAGATAATTCAATGAGCAGAAATAAAATCAGTTATGAGCATAAATTCCCAGAGAAATAAAAATATACAGTATCTATAAAATATGAACAGATTGCTGTGAAAAATGAACAATTAGATGAGTCTTGGAAATATATATGTATATACAAAATAACCAAACAACGAATTCTGAAAGAAGAGTTAAGAGTTAAAGGGAAAAGCTTGGGGAATTTGTATGGACAAAAGGCCAAAGCAGATAAAATATCAGGAAAAAAAATATGACATGGAGGATCATTCCAAAGATCCACCATTTACAAAATAAAAAAGAGAAAGAAAATGGTGAAGAACAAATTAGAAAAGCACTAACCTAGGAAAACTTCCCAGAGTTAAGGGCATGAATTTCCAGGATTAACCTAACAGCCAGGATTTTAAAAAATGAAAAAGGCTCACTTAAGGCATATAAAATTTGAGAAATTCAGCAATAAAGAAAAGATTCTAAAATTTTCCCAAGAGAAATAATGCAGATCACATACAAAAGAACAAGAATTTGGGTAGCATTGGACTGATGAACAGCATCGTATTTTGCTAAAAGACAATGGAACAGGTGACATCACCAAAATGGTTGAGTGAAATGCTCCAGGATTCTAACCCCCTACAGAAGTTTTAAACAACCAGCCCAAACAGACAGAACCATCTTTCTCAGAATGCAGAAAGATGTTTAAAGGGTTCCAGTGACTGGACAATCAACGAATAAAGAAAGAAGCAAGTAAAATAACTTTAGGAAAACCTGTAGCACCTCTGCTGACTTTTCACCGACTCTCTCCCAGGCTCGGTGTGGAGCTGGCCCATGGTCTGAATGCAGGTGCACTGTCCTGGTTCTAGAGGGAAAAGAGTAACCTTTATGCACATGCTATGGTGCATGTATGTCTGCACCATTCTGTCTCATGGCAGCCTGTAGGACTGAACCAGGACATAAGTTGCAGTCTCACCATCCCAGAATTGCCCAGCATGTAGAAGCAGCCTGCAGGGTAGATAATGCACTGTTTAAAAAAAAAAAAAAAAGGCAATCAAATTGAAGCTGTCTGGGGGAAAGGATTATAAGGTTTCAGACACATGATGGGGGATTATATTTGGCTCAAGTGGTTGAGTGCCTGCTTTCCACATGGAGGTCACAGGTTCAGTCCCTGGTGCCTCCTAAAACAACAACAACAACAACAACAACAACAACAAGCAAACAAACGAGAAAACCAACTCAGGGGAGCCAATGTGGCTCAGTGGTTGAGTGCCAGCTTCCCACAGATGAGGCCCTAGGTTCAATCCCTGGCCCTGGTACCTTAAAAAAAAAGACACACTATAGCCCCAGGGACCAGGAAGAAAGACGATTTCATAAGAAATTCCCAAGCCATGAATGCCAGCGTAGGACAAGACACACACTCAGAAAAGACCACAGAGACCAAATACTCTCTGTGGGCTCACTGTGGGCTCTTCCTCAGACCCATTGTTTTAATGGCTAAACTCTGCAAAGGCTAGGAAAGGTCTTTTATTTCCTTTCCTTTGTTTGTTGTTCTTGTTGTTAGCTTCTGGCACTCAAGGAAATCCCTGTCATGACATTACCTGTATATAAACTGAAGGAATAGACAAATCAGTAACTAAATTCCAGAGATAAACATTAAAATGTTAAACTGTACAGTGGGCAACATAAAACTACAAGTCATGCAAAGGAAAGAACTTTAATAAAGAGACTAAAATGACAAAAATGAATCAAACAGAAATACTGGAACTAAAGACAAGATGGGGTCAATAACATATCGGGCTGGCAGAAGAAAGAATCAGTGAACTTGAAAATAAGATAATTGAAATTATTCAGTCATAGGAAAAGAAAGAAAAAAAGGTAAAGAATAAAGAATAAAGAACAAAACCTAAGAGACTTGTTGGACACAATCAAGTATACCATTTTAGGCATTATGGGAGTCCCAGAAGGGGAAGAGAGAGAAAAATAGACAAAAAAGAATATTCAAAGAAATAATGGCTGTAAACCTCCCAAATTTAAGCATATAATGTGCAAGGGAGCCTCTGGAAGACTGAGTGCCAATTTTTCATCAGAAACCATGGAAGCAAGAGGGAAATGGGTATTTAATTATATACTTAAAGTGCTAGGGAAGCAGATGTGGCTCAATCGATAGGGCTCCCGTTTACCATATGGGAGGCCCCAGGTTCGATTCCCGGGGTATCCTGGTGAAAGCAAGCCAGCCCGTGCGGCGGTGAGCTGACGCAGCAGGATGACCCAACAAAGGGAGACAAGCAGACACAGAAAAACACACAGCAAATGGACATAGCGAGCACAAGCAGCAAGGGGGGGATAAATAAATAAATAAAAATGGATAAAAGTAAATTAAATAAATAAATCTTTAAAAAATAAATAAATAAATAAAGTGCTAAAAGAATAAAAATTTCCCAACCAAGAATTCTATATCCAGTAAAACTGACATTCAGAAATAAGGAAGGGGCTCATCACCACCAATCCAACTTCACAAGAAATGCTACAAGGAATTCTTCTGGTTTAGAGGAAAGAATACAAGAAAATAGGTCAAAGGTATATGAAAAAATTTATGGTAAAAATATGTAAATATAAAGGCCAATCTTTTATATTTTTGGTTTGTGACTCCACGTGTTAGTTCTTACAGAATTTTGAATGCAAATGCATAAAAAGGAATGATATATCTATGATTTGGACAATGTATATGATGTAATTTATGACAAGAACAACAGAAAAGTGAGGAATAATGGGGTATAGGAACATAGTCTGTAAATGTTATTGAAGTTAATTTGGTATCAAATCAAACATGAATGTTATAGATTTAGGATATTAAAATTAAGTCCCATTATAACCACAAAGAAAAATATCTGAAAACTATACACAGAAGGAATTGATAAGGGATTCTAAAGGGTTCATTAAAAAGGATCAACTAAATACAAAAGGAAGCAATAATGGAAGAACTGAGGGGAAAGAAAAAGTTATAAGACCTACAAAAACCAAAGATCAAAATGGCAGAAAAGAGTCCACCATTATCACTAGTTATATAAAATGCAAATGGGTTAAACTATCCTATCAAAAGCCAGAGGTTGGCAGAATGGATAAAAGAGGCTGACCCAACTATATGATTTTTAAGACTCACCCTAAACTCAAAGACACAAGTAGGTTGAATGTGAAATGATAGAAAAAATATTCCATGCAAATAGTAACCAAAAGAGAGTGGTGGTGGCTGTAATAATATGAAACAAAAATGCACTTTAAGCCAAAACTGTTAAAAGGAACAAACTAAAGACACTCTATATTGATAAAAAGGATTGTCCATCAAGAAGACATACAAATTATAAACATATATGCATTTTACAGCAGGACACCAAAATATATGAAGCAAACATTGACAGATTTGGGGGGAAATAGATGGTTTTACATTGACACTAGGAGAATTCAATACACCCTTTTCAATAATGCATAAAACATTTAAACAGAAGAGCAATAAGGAAATAGAGAATTTGAACTGTGATATAAACCAACTAGACTTAATAGACATACATAAAACACTTTACCCAACAACAGAAGATATATTATTCTCAAGTGCACAAGGATCATTATTTAGGATTGACTATTTGTTATATTACAGAATAGGTCATAATAAATTTGAAAAGATTGACATCAAAGCATCTCTTCAAATACAATGGAATGAAGCTAGAAATCAGTAACAGAGAGAAAACTGGAAATTTTACAAAATTGTGAATATGTAAAATTAACCCATACACTCTTAAACAAAAAGAAAACAAAGAAGAAATTAAAGGGAAATTAGGAAATATCTAGAAACAAATGAAAATGAAATTACAACTTACCAAAACTTATGAGATACAGCAAAGGCAATGCTAAGAGAGAAATTTATAGCCCTAAATTCTTACATTTAAAAAGTAAACCAGTAACATAATCTCACACTTGAAGGAACAAAAAAGAAAAAGAACCACAAAATAAGCCCAAGTAAGCAGAGGAAGGAAATAACAATTTTAAAGCAGTAATAAATGAAATAGAGAGTAGAAAAACAACAGAGAGAATCAATGAAACCTGAAGTTAGTTCTTTGAAATTATTGACAAAAACTAGCAAATTTGAGCTAGATTGACAAAGAAAAACCAAGAAGGTGCAAATACGTAAAATGAAAATGAAAAGGGAGACACTACTGCCACTCTACAGAAATAAAAGGTATTATAAGAGGATACTATGAACAATTATACACTGAAAAATTAGATAACTTAGATGAAATGGACAAATTACTAGAAACACACAAATTACCTAAACTGCCTCAAGAAGTAGAAGATCTCAACAGACCAACAATAAGTAAAGAGATTAAATCAGTCATCAAACCTCCCAAAAAAGAAAAACCCAGGACAAGATGGTTGCACTAATGAATTTACCAAATACACAAAGAAGAATTAATAACAATACTGATCAAATTCTTCCAAAAAACTGAATAGGACAGACTCTCCCTAATTCATTCAGTGAGGCCTTCTTCACCCTAATACAAAATTAATACAAAGATATCACAGGAAAAAAATTTATAGACCCATATGGCTTATGGATATAGATGCAAAAATCCTCTGCAAAATATTAGCACACTGAATCTAAAGGTCATTAAAGGAATTTAGCATCATGATCAGGTGTGATTTATTCAAGGAGTGCAAATGTGGGTCAAATTAAGAAATCAATATAATACACCACATTAAAAGAATGAAGGAAATAAAGCACCTGAATGAGTCAATACATGCAGCAAATGCATTTGACAAAATCCAATTACCAATTTTTTTTATTAGAGAAGTTGTGGGTTTACAGAAAAATCATGCATAAATATAGGATTTCCATATGCCACCCTATTATTAACACCTTGCATTACTGTGGTACAATTATTACAACTGAAAAAAGCACAATTTTATAATTGTACTGTGAATTATAGTACATGGTTTAACTTAAGGTTCACTGTGTTGTGAAATTCCATAGATTTTTTTTTGTTTGATTCTAAAATATATACAACCTAAAATTTCTCCTTTTAAGCACATTCAAATATATAACTCAGTGCTTTAAACTATGTTCAAAATGTTGTGCTACCATCACCATTAACCAATACCAAAACCTTTTATGCACTTGCATTTTAACACCAATAGAATGTAAGAAGAGGAGTTATATATCAAAATAATGCAATACAATAAAACTGGTATTTATAATTATCAGAAGTCTTTCTTTCTTGATGCCACTTTGAACCACTGTCTAATGTCCTTTTCTTTCAGTCTGAAGAACTCCCTTTAGCCTAGTTTGTAGGGCAGAGCTAGTGATAAACTCCCTCGGCTTTTGTTTACCTGGGAATATCTTAATCTCTCCCTTGTTTCTGAAAGGAAGTATAATAAAATTATTGGCTGGCAGCTGTTTTCTTTCAGCACACTGTCTTAATGCCTCTGCGGTTCCTAATGAGAAACCTGCACTTAACCTAATTGGAACGCCCTTGTACTTAACACGATGCTTTTCTCTTGGAGATTTCAGAATGCCCTCCTTGTCCTTTGCATTTGACAGTTTGATCATTATGTGTTGGGTTGAATTTCTCTTCAATTTTATCCTGTTTTTTCCTAAATTTGGGAAGTTTTCAGTTATTTCTTTGACTATTCCTTCTGCCCCTTTCTTTCTTTCTTCCTCTTCTAGGACCCCCATAATGCGTACAGTGGTATGACTGATAGTGTCCCAGAGGTCTCTTAGGCTTTTTTCACTTTTCATCATTTTTTCTTTCTGCTCCTCAGCCTGACTCATTTCAACTTTCTTGTCTTCCAGTTCACTGATTCTCTCTTCTTGCAGCTCGAATCTGCTGTTGAACCCTCCTGGGAATTTTTCGTTTCAGTTATTGTGATCTCTAACTCCATACATTTGTTTAGTTCCTTTCTAGAATTCCTCTCTTTATTGAGATTCTCATATTGTTCATTCATTGTTTTTCTAGCATTCTAAAGTTGTATCCCTGTATTTTCCTTCATCTCATTCAGCATAAAGAAGACCATTTTTTAAAGTTTTTGTCCAATATGTCCAAAGTCTGGTACTGTTTTTTGATGGCTACTGTGTTTTTATTTTGTTCCTATAGATGGGTCATAATTTCCTATTTCTTTGTCTGTATTATAATATTTTGTTACACACTGTATGTTTTAATATTTCAAAATGCTAACGCTGGGATTTATTCCTGGAAATATCTGTTTCTTGAGCCAACCAGCTGGTTACAGGACAGAGATTTTCTTGAGCGTCTGCCCTTCCATCAGGGAGGTCTGCCCGAGGCGAGTGCAAAGGGCGGTTCCTCCCTGTGTTTGCATTTGCCTTGTGCTTTCTAGGGGCCTTAGGAGTGCCCCTGCTGACAGGAGTTTGAAAGTCCATGCTACTTCCTAGGAGACAGACCTTCACCATCTCCTGGGTATTCTACTTCTGGGGGTAAAGAAGGTAAGCCTTTGTCCCAGGCCACTTGCCTCAATTGTTTCTTTCACTGTTTACAGTGTTTCAAGCTGGTTTGTCTGGAGGGCAAATTCTGGGAGGGAGAGCATGCCAGAGCCAGTCTTTCCCAGCCAGAACAAGTCCAGGAACCACAACGGGGGCACCTGTCAGCTCCAAACTGCCCTGGAGAAGGGGTGAGGAGGGTGCCCAGGAGGGGTGCTGGGAGTTTCTTCCACAGCTCCCCAAACCTGCGCTTTCTCAACTCTGCCCCTGACCAGCAAAGGCAGCTGTTCAACTCCCCGCAGCTCTGAGGAGCTCTTCCATCAGTAAGTCCCCTCCATCATTATTCTTCAGGATGCGCTGGAACAATGGCCACCCTAAGAGCAGAGCCTCCCACAATCCTAAATTGCTAATCAAATGTCATGATCATTGATCAGCACATGCCTACCCTGGATCTTGGGGAGGTCAATTTTTATGTTCCTTTCTGGCACCAGAAAACTACTTCAGGGTCTGGACTCCACTGCTGCCTGCTGCAGGAGAAGGAGATGGGTGCCAGAAACCACGTCATGAAGAGAACAATTTACTGTGATTTTCCATAATTTACACCCTCTTCCTCCCACTTTTACCTGGATGATGTGCCCTGCTGGACACTGGAGTTTTGGAATAACTGATTCAGATAATTCTTGCCTGTTTCATTGCTGTTCTTATAGAGGGACTAATTCCTTGAGCTGCCTGCTCCACAATCTTCTCACAATTTTACCAGCACCCTTTCTTCATAAAAACATCCAGGAAACTGGGAAGAGAAGGGAACTTCCTGAACATGATAAATTGCATATGTGAAAAGCCCACATCTAACATCATACTCAACAATGAAAGATTGAAAGCTTGCCCCTTGAGATGAGGAATAAAAGGAATTCCCACTCCCACCACTGCTATTCAAGAATGTACAGGAAATGGTGGCCAGAGTGATTAGGCAAGAAAAAGAGGGAAAAGGCACACAAATTGGAAAAGATGAACTAAAACTATCTCTA
>JAQZBX010019913.1:0-33419 GCA_029593785.1 Cabassous unicinctus
AAAAACCACCCCAAGGGAGCATGTGGCTCAGTGGTTGAGCTCTGGCTTCCCACAAATGAGGTCTCGGGTTCAATCCCTGGCCCTGGTACCTCAAAAAAAAAATTACTCATAACTGCAACATTCAGAAACGATAATGCAATATTTGTTATTTTTCCTTCCAGTTTTGTGTTTGTTTATTTTTGGTTTATTTGACCTCAGGTAAAAAGGGTTTAGTTAACCACATCCTGAGTACATGGCATTTTATCCTCTTTGGTCAGTGACTGTCACTTTTAAATTTTATTTATTTATTTTTTCCCTTTCTCTTCCACACATAGGCAACTATTTCCTATTTAATGTACATCTTTTTTCATTTGTATGTGTTCTTACAAATTGTGAATTTTTGTTTTGTGTGAATTGTGTTTTTAACTTATATTAATGGTGTAGTGTTTAAATCTCATTTTGTTTTTACATTTTTTTTCATCAGCATTATGTTTTTAGAATGCATTCATGTTGCTATATAAACAACAAATCCATTGCTTCCAATTCCTGCATAGTACTTCATGGTGTAGCATCTACCATATTTAGCTATGCAGTCTCCCAGTAATAGACAAACAGGTTGACTCCAAGTCTCTGCTACCATAAAAAACACTGCAACGAATTTGTCTATGTATAATGCTTATGTGCCTACATGAGAATTTCTTTGGGATTTATCCCAGGACTGGAACTGTGGGGTCAGATTGATCTCTACAATGGCTATACAATCTACACTAGCAAGGCATGAGGGGTCCAGCATCCCCAGGGACCCACGAGTTCTTGGCATTATCAAGTGTATTAGTCAGCCAAAGGGGTGCTGATGCAAAGTACCAGAAATCTGTTGGCATTTATAAAGGGTATCTATTTGGGGTAAAAGCTTAGAGTTAAAAGGCCCTGAAGAGTCCAACTCAAGGCACCATAAGAGGTATTTCCTCACCAAATGTCTGTTGCCTTGTGTTGAAACAAGATGGCGAGCAATATCTGCAAGGGTTCAGCCTTCCTCTCCCTCCTAAGGCTCTATGGTCCCAGCTTCTTCCCATCTTAGCTGTAGGCTGGAGGGCTTGTCTCTCTGGAGTTTGTTTCTTCCCGGGCTCAGCTGCAGCTATAGGCTGTCAAGCTCATCTCTCTTCCCAGAGCCTCTGCAGTCTATTTAACTATCTTTCTTCCTCTGTGTTCTTCTCTGTGCATTTACTTCCTGGAACGATAGCATCAAAAACTAAAATTCTCTTTGTTGCCCTGTTGTTTTCTGTGATTCCCCACCCACCTTTAATCATAATTTAAACATGATTTAATCAGGTAAAGCCCTAAACAGAATTTAATCAAGTAAAAGTAAAAGTGAAACCTCTGAATTTAGTACAATCTAATATGCCCAGAGGAACAGACCAGTTTACAAATACAATCCAATATCTATTTTTGGAATTCATAAAAAATATCAAACTGCTACATCAAGCATTCTAAATTTTATGTTTAATAGATGTAAAGGGATAGCACATTGCAGTTTTACTTTGCATTTCTTTGATGTTTTCAAGCATTTCCTCATATGTCTTTTGATTTTGGAACTTCCTCTCTGTTCATATCTTTTGCATATTTTTTTCTAGAAGTTTTACTCCTCTTATTTATTTAAAAGACTTCTGCATATTAGGTTGTGATGATTTGGAGCTGTATGTAGCCCCCCCTCCCCAATTTTTAAAACTTAATCCATTCCTGTGGTTGTGAACCCATTGTATGTAGGACCTTTTGATGAGGTTACTTTAGTTAAGATGTGGCCCAAGAAGGATCTTAATCCTATTAAATAGAATGAAACTTAGACAGAGGGAAAAAGCCACAGAGGGAGTAGTCAGAAGCTGAACATCAGTGGAACTCGGAAGAGAAGGGCGAGACCAGGAGATGCTGCCATGTGCCTTTCCATGTGACAAGCTAAGGACCAAGGATCACCGGCAGCCAGCCCCAGGACGCCAGTCTTCGGGAAGAAAGCATCGCCTTGATGACGCCGTGATTTGGACTTTCTTTTAGCCTCAAAACTGTGAGCTAATAAATTCCCATTGATTAAACCGACCTCTTGCATGGTGTTTGCTTGAGCAGCCTAGGAAACTAAAACATTCTGTCATCTACTTACCTTGTCTATAGTATTCTTTGTTGACTAGAAATCCTTAATTTTTATCTTATTATATTCATCAATTTTTTGTCTTATAATTTGTGCTTTTAAAATTTTTTCTTTCCTTTACCCTCAGCCACAAACTATGATAGTGTCCTATATTTTTTCTATTAACTTTATTTTTCACATTTATTATGTCTTTAATTCTTCTAGAGTCTACTTTTGGATATTGTGTAAAATTGTTGGAATATGGTCATTATACTACTCAGTTCTTCAGTATCTCTGCTTATTTTCTGTCTGCATGGTAAATCAGTTTCTGAGAGGGAGATATTAAAACTTTCATCTATAATTATGCATCTAACTATTTCACCCTGCAGTTATGTATATTTTGTCTTTATATCATTAGGTACATCTATGTATTTTGCCTGCTGCATCCATGTTTGCATATTGTTTCTTTTATGAATATAAAATGACTTTTTGTCCCCCCTTTTCTTTTTTTTTCAAGATTTATTTAATTTATTTATTTCTCCCTACCCCCTCTTTGTTTGCACTTGCTGTGTCTGTTAGTCTTCCTTGTTTCTGTAGGAGGTACTGGGAACAAAACCCGGGACCTCTGATGTGGGAGGGAAGCACCTAATCGCTTGAGCCACCTCTGTCTCCCACTTTGTTTTTTTTTTTTCTTTCTAAGATTTATTTATTTTTTTATTTATTTATCCCCCCCTTGCTGCTTGTGCTGCTGTGTCCATTTGCTGCGTGTCTTCTCTGTGTCTGCTTATCTCCCCCTTGCTGTGAGGTCTTGCCGCATCAGCCCACGGCGCCGCATGAGCCGGCCTGCCCTCACAAGGAGGCGTTGGGAAGCGAACCCGGGGCCTCTCATATGGTAAACGGATGCTCTATCCATTGCGCCACACCCGCTTCCTGCCGTGAGGTTGCTGCATCAGCCCACCGCACTGCTCAGGCCGGCGTGCCCTCACAAGGAGGCCTCGGGATGTGAACCTGGGCCTCCCATATGGTAAACGGGGGTTCTATCCAATGAGCCACACCTGCTTCCCCCCACTTTGTTTTGTCTCTCATTATGTTTTTTCTTCTTGTGTCTCTTATTGCGTCATCTTGATGTGACAGCTTGCTGTGCCTGCCCGCCGTGCCAGCTTGCTGTCTTCTTTAGGAGGCACCGGAAACCGAACAAGGGACCTCCCATGTGGTAGGTGGGAGCCAAATTCCTTGAGCCACATCCGCTTCCCCCTTTTATCTTTTGAGATGAAAATTCCTCTTTGGCAGATATTAAGATTGTAATGTAGTTCATACTTGCCTGGCATATCTTTTTTAGTTTTTTTGTTTGTAACCTTTCTAACTTTTATGTTTTAAGTGTATCTCTTATGGTCAATTTATTGTTAGATGTAATTTAAAAAATACAATTGGTGTTTGATCGCCAAAGGAAACAAATGCAGGGTATCATTACCAAAAGAAGGGGGGATGGAGGCTGGGACACCATTAAACAATAAGTAACCATTTTTTATTTCATATGAAATAAACTACCTTGAGCCTCAGTTTCTTCATCTGTGAAATGGAAATGATAACACTTAAAGTGGAGATATGAAGACAAATTAGTGAGCATATATGAATGTCCTTTATGAATCATAAAATGCTATGCAAAGATTAGTTGCTATTGCTCTTGCATTCCTCATGTGCTAGTATTGTCATTTGTTTAGATATTGGTTTTTATCTGTACTGTTGCAAGGGAAGTACCCTCCTAGATAGCATTCTCCCTAAATTGTGCTGATGCCTATAGAATTGATTTTCCTTTCTTGAGAATAATGAAGGGACAAGCTATTAGGATCATCAATGCATTTTCTATCTAAAGAGTCTTAAAGTAGCAGGGCAGAGTAACTCATTAGCATAGCAGAAAAACTGAAAAGTTGGTGCAGTTGTGCCATGTTGGACTCCAGTCCCTTCTCTACCTTGAATTAGATGTTTGACCTTAGCTAGATCACTTAAATTCTCTGAATCTCAGTGTCCTTGCATGTAAAATTGAAGTCATAGTAAGACTCTTATTAGGGTTATGGTAGAATTAAATAAGATTATGTGTAAAATGTCCTGGTCTTGGAGAAAATCCCAAGCATGTCAGACACAAAGTCAGATCTTTTTATTCAGCACTTTCTAATTTCCATTCTGGCTACATTGTGACTAGGTTGAGTGCAGGTTATTTCTCATTTGTGAAGCACATTGAATTGCTCTGTCTCCTTGGAGAATTATTGTTCTCCCCCTCAAGACCCTATATATGCAGAATTTGGACCAGGAATACTTGCCAGAATGATAGAGTCTCATAAGAGAGATCCTGTTCCTTATAGGCAACTGGCATTGATAATTTGGCTTCTTTCACATATGAAGGATTTAGATTCAGACTAAACTATAAGATAATGGGTACCTGCTATGTTTACTAGAATACATTCTTCTACCATATGATTGCTCATAAGACTTAAATAACTGTGCTTTAGGTATTGATATCCCCATTTTACTGACAAGAAAATGGAAGTTTACATAAATTAAGTAACTTGACTGAGATGATGAAACTGGTAAGGAGAAAAGAGACAATCTAGTATAATATGAGGAGGGTGTGCCTAGGAGTCAGACAGACCTAAGTTAGGATCCTAGCAGTGCCATTTACTAGATCTTGGACTTTGGTCCAATGACCTAACCTCTTAAATCTCAGTTTCTTCATTTGTAAAGTGGGGATAAAATAGTATCAACCTCACATGACTGTTGTGAAGTTGAATTATAAAGAAGAGTGCTGGGAAACGGATGTGGCTCAAGAGGTTTGGCATCCGTCTACCATATGGAGGGACCAGGGTTTGATTCCCGGGACCTCCCGGTAAAAAAATAAAATAAAATAAAAATAAATAAATAAGAGTGCCTAGCACATAGTAGGAGCTCAATAAATGCTTAGGTACTTGATAAATGTACAGGGACCCCAGAGCCCACAGAGCCCACCTATTGTTCAGCCCTTGTGGGAAACCTCACCATAATCAAACTCCTTTAGAACATGGACATTCACATGGTTGGCCTTATAAATCCCTTGGACTGTGAATCAAAATGACAATTCCAGAAGGAAATGAGGCAGCAAAATACAGTGAAAGGAGTCCAGAAGTGGGAGTTTAGATACCTGGGATCCAGTATTGCCTCTTTTTTTTTTTCATTTGGGTTCTATTCCAAATATCTTTTCTTAAGAAACAATTTAAGTATATCATTCATACATTAACATATGTAAACTATAAGTGTTCAGTAAACATTGTGAACTTACAAAACAAACATGCATAACATCATACAGGGCTCCCACACATCACCCCCCCCCCCCACAAACACCCTGCATTGTTGTGAAACATTTGTTAACAAATCATGAAAGAGCATCGTCAAAGTATTACTACTAACTGTAGTCCGTATCTTCCTCCCCTAAAGATTTTTTAAAAGGATTTATTTATTTATTTACTTTTATCCATTTTTACCCCTGTTTTTGCTGTTTCTGTGTCCATTCACTGGGCAACTCTCTCTGTCAGTTTCCTGCCCTCTCTTCTCATCCTTCTCCTCCTTCTTCACTGGGATTTGATCCTTGGAATCTTCAATGTGGGAGAGAGGTGTCCTACTGCCTGTGCCACCTTAGTTCCTGGTTTTCTGGTGCGTCTTGTCTTAGCTCTCCCTTGTGTCACTCTCCTGGTATGTCATCATCTTGCTGCGTGGCCTGTGGGGCCTGGTGGCACCACAGGGCCTGACAGCGCACCCGCACACGGGGCCTGGTGGCCCACACGCCTTCTATATTTTTCTTTTTTTTATTTTTACTGGGAGGTTCCGGGGATCGAACCCTCCATATGGGAGACGGACACCCAACCACCTGAGCCTCATCCGTCCCCCTGCTATCTCTCTCTTTTTTTTTGAGGATTTATTTTTTATTTATTTATTCCCCCATTGCTGCCCGTGCTCGCTGTGTCCACTTGCTCCGTGATTTTTGTTTTTTGTTTTTTCTGTGTCTGCTTGTCTCCCTCTGTTGCGCCATCCTGGTGCGCCAGCTCACTGCGCCGCACAGGCCGGCCTGCCTTCACCAGGAGGCCCCGGGAAACGAACCCGGGGCCTCCCATATGGTAAACGGAAGCCCAACCAATTGAGCCACAGCCGATTCCCTGCTATATCTCTTAAGGTTGACCAAAGATACCCAAAGTTACAGTCTTTTCCCATACAAGATGGTCTTACAATCAGGCTTAGTTTATCACCAGCATTCTAAAAAACAGACGTAGGGAGAAAAACTAGGTCTGGGGACACATGCATGGTTTCTAATATAGCAAATGTTTAGCCTACCCTGATTATCACAAAATCAGGACAGTGGGAATATTCGCACAGCATTGGCTCTTATTTAGGGTATATATGACCGCTTTACCTCCCTGAGCCTCAGCTTCCTTATTTGTAAAACAGAGAAAGATATTCCTCAGCTTACAGGGTTGCAGGAGCTACAAATGCAGAAGGATGCAAACACTCTTTTTACAGGTTTAGAAATGCTGTGTAAGTGGGAGGGGTCTCAATTTGTGTTTACTATTCTCCCCAAAGGAGGAGTGAACAGGACTCAACGATAACCTGAGGCCTGTCTCCTAAATAGCAACTGTCTCCTAGTGGGGGAACCTAGCCCTTATGTGAGATCTGATTAACTATTTGCTGTGCTCAAATATCAATCACTGTGCCTGCTAAGTGACTGTGCAGACCACCCCTACCTATACCTTGCCCCGACACAGCTGTTTGAATCAGAAGTGAGACTCTGACCCAAAGGCAAGCAACCCACGGTTTGCCAACGACCTATAGATGTGGCTTAGCCCCTCAAAAAATGAGTTAGACAAATCACAAACCTTAGGATTCTGAATTGGGAAACATGATTAGCAACAAGAACAATGACTAAAAGGATGTAAAGAGAGGCCATACAATTGAGTGGGGTTATATGTGGGAGGATAGTCTGGGCTGTAACAGATCAAACCCTATAACCTCAAAGTTATGAGGAAACAGAAATTATAAGTAAACAGAAGCTATGAAGTAGAAAAAAGTATATGTTCATTAAACAAATAATTCTGGAATCCCTTCTATGAACTGTGTTGGGCTCTGAATATACAAAGGTGGCTAAGACACAGCCTCTGCCTTCATAGCATTTAATTTTAGTGGAGAAGAGAGACAAAATGAGTAAACAAACAAATAAATAATAACAAATTGTTTTAAGGGCTAAGGAGAAAATAAATATGAGGCTGAGATAGAACATAAGAAGAAGGGACTTACTTAAGAAGTAGGATTATGAACAGATAATTAAAATTAGACCTGAAGAATGAGAAGGAGCCAGTTATGTGAAGATCAAGAAGAGTATTTGCGATAGAGGATGCATAACTGCCTGCAGCTACCAAGAAAGAGCTGATTAGTTCAAGGAAAGGGGGTGGAGAGGTAGATGGGGAGGGCAGGCACACGGCTGAAGCAAATTGAAGGGAAGCCACGTGAGATAAGTTTCAAAGGTGTATTAGTTTCCTAGGACGCCATAACAAATGACCACAAACTGGGTGCCCTGCAACAACAGAAATTTATTCTCTCATAGTTCTGGAGGGTAGAAGTTCAAAGGGGAGAGTCCTTCCTTGCCTCTTCCAAGCTTCCGATGGTTGCTGGCAACCCTTGGCATTCCTTGGCTTGCAGCTGTGTCACTGCAATCTTTGCCTCAGTTGCCACATGGCACTCTCCTGTGTATCTCTATGTCCCTGTGTCTTCACATGGCCTTCTTATAAGGACACCAGTCATTGGATTTAGGGCCCACTCTAATCTGGTAGGAACTCATCTTAACTTGATTACATCTTCAAAGACCCTCTTTCAAATAAGTGCCAGGGATTAAATCTAAATTCTACAATTTACCAGCAGTGTGATTAAATTGCTTAATCTCTCTGTGCCCCAGTTTCCTTATCTATAAAATTGGGATAGAATTAGATTTTACCTCATAGAGTTATTATGAAGATTAATTAGATATATGTAAAATATTTAAAGCAGTTTCTGGCAGTTAAATAAATACCCAATAAATGTAAGCTCTTATATTATTATTTTTTAAAATCACTGTGGTTACTGTATGAAGAATGAATGCCAATAAAGTAGAGAGGGTAAAGAATGGACAACAGGGAAGAAGATGAAGAAGGAATGAGTGAAGGCCATTTGTGAGGTTGATGAGTAATCTGGATGAGAGATGGTGAGAGATGGTGAGTGAAGTGTTGGTGGTAGAAACAGAGACAAGTGGATTAATTTGGCGTATATTTGGAAGTAAAATTTCCATATTTTGCAGATGGCTTGGACATTGTGGGTGAGGAAAATGAAAGAATTAAGAATGACCTCTAGGTTTCTAGTTGGAGTAACCAGGTAGATGGAGGTGACTGAGAGGGATATGCCTGGGGAAAGCAGGTTTGGCAGGGAAATTTGTTTTATTCTATGTTAAACTTGAGATGTCAGTGTGTCATGCAAGTGGATGTCGGTTAGGCCATTTGTTATAAGTTTGGAGACAAGAAAATAGATCTGGGAGGAAAATATGAATTTGGAAGTCATTAGCATAATCAGAATTTGAAAACATAGATATAGTTGGGATCATCTGGAAGGAGAGTATACAGAAAGAAGTGAAAAGAGCCAAGAAGAGTCCTGAGGAGCACCAAACTTTAGGGTGGTTGACTAGATAAGGAGAATGGGGAGAGGCTTGTGAGGAGAAGGTAAAACCAAAAGAGTGTGGTAGCACAAAAGCCAAAAGAGGAGAGAGTTTCAAGAAAGTTGGAGAGGTCAGCTGAGTTCAATTGCGGAGTGAGAAAATAAAATAAAAAATGTTTGTCACTGATGACCTTGACAAGAGCAGTTTCAGTGAAGTGGGGCGCCTAAGCAAGAAACAAATAGCTTGAAGAATGAATTGGTGGGGAGCTGATGTGGCTTGGTGGTTGAGCACCGGCCTCCCACGTATGAGGTTCCGGATTCAATCCCCTGCTCCAGTACCTGAAAAAAACAAAAAAAAAAAAACTTTAAAAACATGAATTAGAGATGTGCTTGCTTTAATAGCACATATACTAAAACTGGAACAATACAGAGAAAATTAATATGACTCCTACAAAAAGATGACACACAAACGTGCTAAGCATTCTATATACTTTTCATAAGGTTTTGAGTTTTGAACAATTTTAACTTTTGCACATTCAAAAATAAAATTAAATCAACAAGAATGGAAAGGGATCTTAAAACGGAATATAGACAGAAACAAATGAGCCTAATTATATTTAAATAAGAAATTTAATTACCCAGAAGAAAAAAAATCCAATGCAAATAACTTTTACACAAAAGAATAATTTATTTTTAGTTGTTGTAAAATATACATAACACACACAAAAAATTATTTTAACCATTTTAAGTGGACAATTCTTTGACTTTAAGAACATTGACAATACTATGTAATGCTCACCACTATTCTCAGACTATTTTTATTATCCCAAACTCAAACTCATTTAGCAATAATTCTCCATTCTCTGTCCCCCCACCCTTTGTAACCACATTTTGCTTTCTGTTTCTATTAATTTGCTTATTCTAAGTATTTCATACAAGAGAAATCATACCAATATTTGTACTTTTGTGTCTGGCTTATTTCACTCAACATAATGTCTTCAAGGTTGATCCAAGCCAAGTAACTTTTGAAGACAGCTCCAGCTATATACCTGTAGACTAAAAAAACAACAATAAAACTGCAAACAAATCTTGAACCCTATTTAGTAGGTGATTTTGGTAGTGGAATGGAGCTATTTTGTGTATAACATAACGTTGAGCAAATGAATAAATACATTGATGTTTTGGGGAGCCAGAGTTTTCTCTGTGGGAGAAGGGAGATGCAAATGAGGAATGGGAGAAAGAACCTTGTGGCACTGAATTAGAGTTAGAGGTACTAGTTACAAATTCAGAAAATACACACTACAGACTTTAGGAGTAAAAGGGCATGATATCTGCAATTAAAATGGTTCAGGGAGGGGATGTGGCTCAAGGGGTCGAGCACCTACTTCCCACATGGAAAGTCCCGGGTTCGGTTCCTGGTGCTTCCTAAAAACAAAAAAAGGAAACAAACAACAAGGCAACAAACAAAAAAACCAACTCAAGGGAGCTGAGCTCAGTGGTTGAGTGCCTGCTTCCCACATACGAAGTCTGGGGTTCAATCCCTGGCCCTGATACTTCAAAAAAAAAAAAGTTCAGAAAAATATATACAGGTATATAAGCTTATATATACACATAGATATGTACACACATATACACCATATGTACACAGAGTTAAAGCAAATATGGCAAAAGATTAACTTCTGGTGTACCAGGGTAAAGTTTATATTGAAGTGCTTTGTAATATTCTTGCAATTCTTCCAAAAGTTTGAAATTATTAAATAAATTGGTGGTGAAGAAGTGGAAACAATATGTAAATAACTCTTTTGAGAAATTTGGCAGTGAAGGGAAGTGTTACAGTTGGGGAGTTTGATGTAATTATGAATTCCAAAAATATAATTGGATCATGCTTGTAAACTGATCTGTTAATCTGGGCATGATTAGGTTATGATTAGGGTGTGGAGCCCCACCCCTTGGTGGGTGGGGAATCGAATATAAAAGGCAAGGCAAAGGACAGACGGAGCAGGTTTTGAAGAGCAGTCTTTGAGAAGCAGCTTTGATGTTGGAAAGAAGGCCCCAGGAGAAGGAAGCGAGCCATTCACCTGATCGCCTACAGTTGACCTTGTGGAGGAAACAGGAGCTAAGCCCGGAGAGAAATGCAGGCCCGGGAAGAGAGGAACCCAAGAAGCCTGAACCCTGGGCAAATGTCAGCAGCTGTCTTGCTCCAACACATGACAATGGACTTTGGTGAGGGAAGAAACTTATGCTTTATGGCCTGGTAACTGTGGACTTCTACCCCAAATAAATACCCTTTATAAAGACCAACCCATTTTTGGTATTTCACATTAGCGCCCCTTTGGCTGACTAATACAGGAAGCATGAGAAAGGGGCCAGAGAGAGTCAAGGTCAAATATAGCTCTTCAAAGATAAGAGAAACTAGAACAGGTGTGTACTCTGATGATGAGAACCGTGGAGGGGTGGACGGGGTGCCGGGGAGGGAGGTGGCAGGCAGTGGGGAAGGCTTTATTGATGAGGCAGGAGGGAGAGAAGAAAACTAAAGATCAAAACCTGGAGAAGGTGAAAAGTGTTGTGTGATCCAGCACTCAAGTGGAGGGAAAGGACCGGGGATTCTCCTTATATTGTGACAGGAGAGAAGGCAGAAAGAATGGGTTCAGATGCGGGTGGGTTTAATGGTGTGGAACTGTCTCAAGGGTTGTTGTGAGGGTTAAATGAGAATATATAAATATATCACATTTAATCCAGTGCTTGGAACCATACGAGCTGATGTTCATAGCAGATGTACAGTGAACTGTGGAAGCCTCTGGCAGAGGAGGAAGCCCTGACCTGGTACGGGGTTTGGGGACAAGTGTTTCCTCTGGACCTCAGCCTGTTTTGTTTTGTTTTGTTTTTACAGAAGAGGGAATTAGATTAGATGCCCTTTAGAGGTCTGTTCAGCCTCAGGCCCTCTATGAGTCTCCTACCTCTAAAGACTGATGAGCTCTTCTGAAAACATATTTTATTCCTTAAATTGCAACCAGGAAAGGACATCTGGGCTACCACTTGAGGGCAGTACAAAATGATGTTGCATGTCATCCTGGTGGTTTCAACATTTCAGCTGCTGGAACAAAACAATGTCTTTTATATGATTTTGTCTCAAACGTGTTAGGTGAAATAAAGCTCCTGCAACACATCACTTTTTTTCAAATGCTTTAAACAGGAAAAGCCAAGCCTAATTCATGACACACGTGTGGGGAGAGGAGTCAGGGGCCTGAGAGGGTCTCATGCCCTGGAAAAACATCAGGCACATGTTATGACTTTTTAAGAAAGAACAACCGTTAGAAAAATTAGAGCATGACAGAGCTGGAAGGGACCCTAGAGAAGCATGAATCCAGCCCCCTCATTTTATAGTTCCAGAGGAAGGAAGGCGTTTGGCCAAAGTCACAATTATGTGGTAGAGAAGGTATGGTTTCAATATTCCTCCTGCTAGACTGCAAAGGCAGAGGTTCTGATATTTTCAAGTGACATCATAAATATAATTTTCAAAGATGTTGACCCCATCATTGGTATTAATACTGAGTTTCAGGAAATATTGTGACACCTTGATTGTGAGACTTGCACCCCCTGTGTTTTCTTTTACCATAGGACCATATGACTAGTCACTTCCAACACTTAGGGCTTCAACTGGCCCTAATGCTCTGGCCAGCATAGTGCTGATCATATCCGACCTACCCCCACCCTCTTCCCAGCCAGAGCTTCAGATTCTTAAGGGGTCATGTGTCAGCCTTTCCTATTATCTTTAGGAGAAGGAATTGAAGGCCATTGGAAAGAAAGTGGACAGGCTTGTGGCAGCACATTGTTTGGAAAGAAATAACATAGTGCAGTAGAGGGGAGGTGATCCTACAAGGGCAATAAGAAACTAAATGGAAAAATCATAGTGTAGCATAAAAATCCTACATATGACCTGAGCAAAAAATGAAGACTAAAGTAATTTTATACCCAGAACCCAGTTTGACTTTAGAACACCCTAATAACTGGGTTCAATTATTTAGAAGGGTCCTGTATTAGTCAGTCAAAGGGGTGCTAATGTGAAATACCAAAAATGGGTTGGTCTTTATAAAGGGTATTTATTTGGGGTAGAAGTCCACAGTACCAGACCATAAAGCGTTAAGTTTCTTCCCTCACCAAAGTCCATTGCCACGTGTTGGAGCAAGACAGCTGCCGATGTTTGCCAGGGTTCAGGCTTCTTGGGTTCCTCTCTTCCTGGGGCTGCGTTTCTTTCCAGGCTTAGCTCTTCTGGTTCCTCCACAAGGTCAGCTGCAGACTATCAGGCGAACGGTTCACTTCTCTTCTCCTGGGGCCTTCTCTCCAACATCAAAACTCTTCTCAAAAACTGCTTCAACTCTGTTTTTGCTATGCCTTTTATATTTGGTTCCCCACCCACCAAGGGGTGGGGCTCAACGCCCTACTGACGTTGCCCAGTCAACGCCCTAATCATAACTTAATCATGCCCAGATTAACAAGTCAGTTTACAAGCATGATCCAATTATATTTTTGGAATTCATAATTACATTAAATTGGCCAACGGCTACAGGCCCCTAGCCTCATTATTACCTATGAAATAATGCCCAGGCGTTAGCCTGACATTCAAAGGTCCCCAAACCTGGCCTCAGCCCACTCCTCTGGTGTCATCTTCTGCTCCAGTTCCCATCTTGTACTCTAACCACTGTTTTGTGAATACTCCCTGCACTGATGTAACCGCAAATATTTGTTGAGGCCACACTTTGCACTTTCTCTTCTCCATCCTGAGCAACTGCCATCTTTCCTGGAGGCTTTTCCTGATCTGACCCTCACATCTACTTGCAGTTTCCTTTTAGCTCCCATAGCCATTTCACATACCTCTCTTTAGTATTCATTTCATTCTGCCTTGTGTTCCCCCTATAGAGTGAGCACTTTGAGTGCATGGACCAGGTCTTACCACTACTATTTCGGGGATTGCTTCCATTTATTACTAATCTAACAATAGTCTTTCTTATCTTTCTACCATTCCTGTCTTGCCAGCTCACTCCTTCCAGCTCCCTAGCTCCAACAGTTCTCTGATCCCTGGGGCCCTATCATCCAGTGAGTTAACGCCACTTCACTATTCTTTGCCCATTTCATGTACTCATTTCCCATCTTGCCCACTTAAGTTCCAAGATCCAATGTTATTATCAGGCTCTTAATATCTCCTCTTCTCTCTTGCCTCCTCCTGCTTTGTCATTTTGCCTCCTCAAACATCTGACCTTGACAATTTAACTGTCTACCTATTTTCCACATTTGGGAAAGTGGATGAAGAAAAACCCACAACTATGTTGACAGGACTCTTAAAATTCATCACTACTGACCTCAAGTGGGCCTTCAGTGCTGCCTGGGTGTCATAATACCTTTTCAAGGCCATCCACTCTAAATTATTTTATACCTTTTCTCTTTTCAAATTTCTGATACCATCTCCTTCTTCCTCCCTCCCACCCACCTGCAACCATGCCCATATACTCAGTCTTCTTTTCTCCCCTCTGAAGGCCAATCCTTTCACCTGTGCTCCAGCAATTCCCTCTCTCGTCTACAGAGTCAGACCTTTCTATAGGAGTGTACCATCAACTGAAAAAATGCTGTGATAGCTCTCAACTTTAAAAAAGAAGCCTCCCTTGACTCCATATCCCCTTCTAGCTACCACATTGTTTTGGGCTCTCCATTTCAGCTAAACACCTTTAAAGAATTGTCTATTACAATGACAGATACAAGCCATTACAAATCTTGCCATAACCTACAAAATTGTGCGGGAGAGAGTGTAAACTACAATGTAAACTATAATCCATGCTTAGTGGCAATGCTCTAAAATGTTTTCATCAATTGTAACGAATGTACCACACTAATGAAAGATGTTGCTAATGTGGGAAAATGTGGGAGGTGTAGGAAGCGGGGCATATGGGAATCTCCTATATTTTTATGTAACATTTATGTAATCTAAATACCTTTTTAAAAAATTAAAATTTAAAATTTAAAATAAAAAAAAAGAATTGTCTGTATTCCATGACTCCAAATCCTCTCCTTTCATTCTCTCTTGAACCCACTAAAATCAGGCTTTGCCCCTCCCTCCACTGAAACTGTTCTTACCAAGATTGCCAAAGACATCCAGGTTGCTAAATCTGGACATCAATTCTTGGTCTTCATCTAACTAGCCCTATGATCAGATTTGACACAGTTTCTCACTCCTTCATTTCTGTCTTCATTTGGCTCCAGGACAGACAGCATACTCTCCTTGTTTTCCTCTAACCTCACTGTTTTTTCTCAGTCTCTTGCTAGTTTCTCTTCATTTCCCCGGCCTCTGATGTTGGAGTGCCCCAGGGATCAGTTGTTGAACTCCTTGCATAAATGGACGCTTATATACTCTACAGATGATCTTGCCCTGACTCGTGACTTTAAATGTCCCCATATGCTGATATCTCCAACTCAGATCCCCTTCCCCTGAAATTCAGACTCATTCCAACTGCCTCTTTGATATCTCAACCTGAATGTCTAAAAAGCCATCTCAAACTTAGCCCAACACCAAATTCCTGATGTTTTTCCCCAGTTTGGTTTTCTTCCCCATCTTAGTAAAATCCATCTCTCCAGTTGCTCAAGCAAAAACCTGCCACCATCCTTGATTCTTTTCTTCTCCTCATACCTCACAGTCAATCCTTTAGCAAATCCTGTTGGCTCTACCTTCAAAATAGATATAGAATTGGACCACTTCTTACCACTCCTCTCCCCAATGTTTACACTCCACCCCAAGCCATCATTATATCTGGATTAGTGCAACTATCTCTTATGTGTTCTACTTGTTTCTGCCTTTGTTTACCTATAATCTATTCTTCCCACAATATCTTAATCATTTTGAAACCTAAGTTATATCATGTTCTTCTTCTGCTCAAAACCCTCCAGTAATGCGAATATTCTCGCTGACCTGATTTTGTGATAATCAGGGTAGGCTAAACATTCACTATATAAGAAACCATGCACGTGTTCCCAGACCTAGTTTTTCTCCCTAGTTCTAGTTTTTAGAATGCTGGTGACAAACTAAGCCTGATTTATTATATGACCTTTCTGTATGGGAAAAGACTGTAACTTTGGGTATCTTTGGTCAATCTTAAGAGATATAGCAGGGGGACGGATGTGGCTCGAGTGGTTGGGTGTCCATCTCCCATATGGAGGGACCTGGGTTCAATCCCCAGGACCTCCCGGTAAAGATAAAAGAAAGAAAAATATAGAAGACACATGGACCACCAGGCCCTGTGCGCGGGTGTGCCTCCAGGCCCTGCTAGCCACGCAGCAAGATGATGACATACCAGGAGAGTGACACAAGGGAGAGCTAAGACAAGACACAACGAAAAACCAGGAACTAAGGTGGCACAGGGAGTAGGACACCTCTCTCCCACACTGAAGATTCCAAGGATCGAATCCCAGTGAAGACAGGAGGAGAAGGATGAGAAGAGAGGGCAGGAAACTGACACAGAGAGTTGCCCAGTGAATGGACACAGAAACAGCAAAAACGGGGGGTGGGGGACGTAAAAATGGATAAAAGTAAATGAATACATAAATCCTTAAAAAAATGTATAGAGGAGGAAGATACGGACTATAGTTAGTAGTAATACTTTGACGATGCTCTTTCTTGATTTGTTAACAAATGTTTCACAACAATGCAGGGTGTTTGTGGGGGTTGATGTGTGGGAGGCCTGTATGATGTTGTACATTTTCGTTTTGTAACTTCACGATGTTTACTGAACAATTATAGTTTTTGTGTGTTCATGTATGAATTATATAGTTCAATAAATTGTTTGGGGCAAAAAACAAACCCTCCAGTAACTTTCCGTTTCATTCAGAGTAAAAGGCAGTGTTTAAAATGGCCTACAAGACCCCACATCATAGGGGACACTATAATTTCTATGACTTCTTTTCTTAGTCATTCACCTTTCCCTTGCTCTGCTTTACCCATTTTAGTCCACTTAATGTTTCTCAGACCCAACAGGCCTGCACCTGCCTTGTACCTGTTGTTCCCCCTGCTTTGATTGCTCTCTACTCTAGAGATCCTCTTGGTCAGATTTCTCACTTACTTTAAGTCTTTTCTCAACTGTTTCTTTTTCCATGAGGGACTTTCCTGACCATCTTAAAATGTCAACCTTTCCCCCCTCTCATATACTCTCTCCTCTACCTTAATTCCCTCCCTGGTTTATTTTCCTCCTTATCAACTTAGGATTTTTCCTTATCAATTTATGTAAATGCCATTCTTTCCCCACTGGAAAATAAGCTGTATAAAGGTATGGTTTTTGCTTCTTTTGTTTACTATTGTATCCTCAGTATCTAGAACAGTGCCTATAGCACAGTGCCTAGCACATAGTAGGTGCTCAGTAAATATCTGTTGAATGAACAAATCCTCATGATAATCTTATGAGGTAGATTCTATTTTTATCACCCCCCACTTTATTGATGAGGGAACGGAGGCTCAAATAGGTTAAGGAACTTACCCCAAATCACACACCTAGTAAGTGGCAGGGCTGAGGTTGGAATCAAATTAAAGCCCAAATCTTTAACCACTGTAGTATACTCTTTTATATCCCAATAATTAGTCCTCTTAAGTCTATCCCTATGGTCTCTGCTCTAGTTTTGGCCTCCAACAACATTTACTTGGATTTCTTTAAAGCCTCCTAACTGATCTTCCTCTCTTGACCCCACTGGTTCATCCTCTACACAGAACCAGCGACCTCTCTATTTTTATTAAGTGTACAATTCATTGGTTTTTTATATATTCACAGAGCTGTGCAACCATCACCATTATCTAATTGCAGAACATTTTCATCACCCCCAAAAGAAACCCCATACCCATTATTGTCACTCCCTATTTCCCTCTCCTTCCAGCCCCTGGCAACCATAGATCTACTTTCTGTCTCTATGGATTTGCCTATTAGGTACATTTCATATAAATGGAATAATACAATATGGGGTCTTTTATGTCTGACTTCTTTCACTTAGCATAATGTTTTCAAAAGTCAGCACATATCAGTATATTTCTTTTTATTGCTGAATAATATTCCATTGTATGGATATACCACGTTTTATTTATCTTTCATCACCTGATGGGCATTTGGATTGTTTCTACTTTTAGGTTATTATAAATAATGCTGCTATGAACATTCACATACAAGTTTTTGTGAGGATGTATGTTTTCAATTCTCTTGAGTATATACCTAGGAATGAAATTGTTGGTTTATATGGTAACACTATGTTTAACTAATTGAGGAACAGCCAAATTGCTTTCCAAAGCAGCTGCACCATTTTACAGCAATGTGTAAGGATTCCATTTTTCCCACATCCTCACCAACACTGGATTATTGCAACAATCTCAACAACTTCATTCTTTTGCATGTGGATATTCAGTTGTTATTGTCTGTCTTTTTATTATAGCCATTTTAGTGGGTATGAAGCAGTTTGTGGTTTTGATTTGCATTTACCTGATGACAAATGATGTTGAGCATCAAGATTGTGTCTTTTTCACTTTTGTAACTCCTCTACCTTGCAGAATGCTTGGAGCAAAATATGTACTGAAACTTATTGAATGACTGACTGAATGGGAAGAAGCCGATTGATCTGCTCTTTAGAAGTCCCATTCTTCAGTAAACCGGTCCTTGGGAGGTCTAATCAGTGGTTTGAAAATAAATCCACTGGGCTAGGAATTTCAAGGATGTAGTTCAATTCTCCTTTATGAGCCTGCGAAAATTGATGCACCCTTGAAGTTCTGATCAGAATCTTCTCTGTTAAGTAATAAAATGAAAAAGTTACTTTTTTTCACAGTAGTTGGGGTGTGTATGGATATTTAGTTGTAGGCATCATTTGTTTTATATAGTATTTCAGATTTATAGCCTTTTAAAAACAATTGGTTTTCTTGAATTCAAGTCTTCAATGTTAAGGATTTTCCAGACCCCACTACATTTTGGTATAACAAAACTACAAAAATGTAACTTGTTGAATGCTTGCTGTGTGCCTAACATGGTGCTAGGAACTTTATTGAATTTTCATCATTTCATTGTCCCAGCAGCCCAGTGAGGTATGGATGATCATCTCCATTTCACAGCTGAAGGACCAAGTGGTTAAATTATTGGCTCAAGTTCACAGGGGCAGAGCCAGGATTTGAACCCAGGCCTTTTGACAATCAACCCATGCTTTGAACTGTTTCCTTCTTCCTTCTTACCTACTTATAATGTATAATTTTGCAAATAGTATGGTTGTATCTTACTTAAGAATATATTTGAAAATCAGTAAGGCAAAATTTGTACATTGTCAAAATTATCTTTGAAAAATTCTTTAGGTATGTTATTCAGAATAATATACCAAGACATTGTGTCTGCACATGCTTAACACAGCCAATATTTCCTTTAGCCTTAGGTCTGCTTCTTTGGTTGACTACCAACCAAAATACTTGTCTTGTTTGTAGAGACTGTTGAACAATAACAACAGTAATGACAACAACAACAAAATCCTTTCTTTAAACATTGAGCACTCACTGAGGGTGTATAATTACATTCATATAGTTAAACGCAGACATGATGCTACACTTGTCTACTTGCACACTTTGCTTTTCTGGACTGGTGGATAGAGCAGGTAGTGCCTCCAGTGAAAGCATTGTGCCCTTTTTTTGTATCTCTCAGTGCCAAATGTTCCTGTGAATCAGGAGAGTCTCCTAAGATGTTTTAAATTTAACAGATTTATTTCAGATTTCTGCTGGGGGTGGACACAGAGGAAAGGTAAAGCTAATAAGCATGGGGCAGTTACAAAGCTAATCAAGGGCTTAATCATTATTATCATCATCATAATGTGATAGTCCTCATTTGTTGTGCTCTTATTCCCATTTGCCTGATGCTGTATGAAGTGCTTTATATGCCTTGTCCATTTAATCCTCTTAATCACTCAGTGAGGTCGTTTCCATTAAACTGAAGCTCAAAGACTATTTAATAACTTGCCCAAAGTCATATATCTTATAAGTGGAAGACCTTGATTCAATCTCAAATCTGTCTGATCCCAAAGCCCATCCTCTTAACCACTGTCCTGATGTTCCTGGACTATAATCCTTTCTTTTGAAAGGGTGAAATAGACTGCTGATTGGGCTTTTTTAAAAATCAAGGCCACTAGACCCAACCTGAAAATGCCTTCAATACAAAACAATAAGGATCTCTTTTGTCTCCAGTAAGGAACTTGCATCTCTGAGAATGTCCAGAGAAGCACATTTCTCTAAGTCTGTTCTGGTCCACACACGATTCCCTCTAGGTGTTTCCTAACACCTCCTCCATCCTTATCTGCTAGTTCCTCCCTCTCCAACCCCTACCATGCTCCATTCCACCAAAACTCTCATCCTGCCAGAAACATATTTGCTCTTCTGTGTTTTACCTACATATATACTCTGCCTGGGAAGACCGGGCTTCTACTATAGATTGCCATGGTAAGGCGTTTGATGAGAAGTCCCCATAGGGTTTTAAATAGGGGTATGACAGACTTGATCATTACAATGACCTTTTTTAAAAAAGGTCATTCTGTCTATGATGTGGAGAGTGGATTATAGGAGTAAGCATGGAAGCGGGGAGATAAGGAACTTTAGCAGCAGTCCAGGAGAAAGGTGATGGTGGAAGTAGAGATGGTGAGAAGTGGTCAGATCTGTAATATATTTTGAAAATAGAATTTGAATTTGGGATATATATTGGAGGTTGAGATAACAAGACTTGCTGAGATTGGTTTTGGACTGTGACTTACAGCACAGAATGAGAAGCCATAAAGGCCTGAACAAGGCACCCTCTATTTGTGTTACAATATGCGATGTTCAATTCACAGTCATGGTTTTAAACTGGGACACAACTGTGACTATGGCTTAGAAAATCTTTGACTGAAAGAGTTGTCTACTGGTCATCGTGTGTGTGGGGAAGTGTGTGTGTCTTAATTTTTCGCAACTACGTGAACCAATATTATCAGTATCTGCTAAGTGCCAGACACTGTGCTAGGTGTTTTCATAGAAGGTGCATCATTTAACTTTGTCCCAAACCCTAAGAAATAAGAGTTCATAACCCCATTTTACAAAGAAGGAAACCAAGACTTAGTTTATGATTCAACTGAGGTTACACAGCTAGTAAGGGGCTGAGCTGAAGTCTGAAACCAAATTTGACTCTGAGGTGTCTGCTCTTGTCACTGCACTGATTCAAAGTTATGGTATTGGAATTCCCCAAACTTTTCTTCTCATTACTTGCAGACTTCTGTTGTCTTTCATGTGCCCTAGTTTAGAGCCCAAGGCTGGCAAACAGGACAGCTTTGTTCTGTCGTAGCCCATCCGCAGACTTGCCTTGTGATTTAGGGCAAGCTTCTTAATTTGATGGTGTCTCAACATTCCCACATGTTAAGCAGGGTTAGTAATTGCGGATGGAGAAAATGCTTTGAAAGATGCAGATGAAAGGACCTATAGCCGTGAGTGCAAAATTTTCTTTCCCATGGCATTCTTTTTGATTTCTTACATCTTCTAGGATACTTCATAAGTAAAAACAATGAAGGGAGGAAATAGGGCAAATGTAAAACTGCATTTTCTTCTCGCTAGAAGCCAATGGCATTTTTTGTAAGACAAATGTAATCATCTCCCTTACTATATAGTACTCAATAAATGTTATTAATGGATGAATAAATTTTATTCAAAAATCTATTAGGGTAGGTTTTGGAAACCACTGAATACATCTAGAAATGACTTCTATTTTGTATTCTGGCTATTTAAACCTATCTGTTCTCTAGTAGGAAGACAAAGAAGGGGTTAATATTTATCTAGTGTCTGCTGTGTGCTAGATATCAGACTAAGTAGTTTTATATATAATCTCATTTAATCATCACAACAGCACTATCAGGTAGGTGTTATTATTACCTTCAGTTTACAGGAGAGAAAACTATGGCTTGGTATAGTTCACTGATTTGTCCAAGGTAACAAAGCTAGAAAGATGCAAGGCAAGACTGGAACCAAGCTGAGCCTTCCCCATTCTAATTTCAGGCGCTTCCCAGGATACCCTGTTGCCCTGAAAAATTAGCAATGACAACAATTTTGAACTGTCCTATCACAGCCTGGGTGTGTGTGGCATTTTAAAATCTCTTACTGCTTGTTCTTTTCACAGCTTAGTTCCTGGCACCAAAACAGTTGTTTGTGTAGCACAATTGTTATTATTGTGCAGCCTCACATATTCTTTCTGCCCTGGGCAAACACGAACAATAATGGGCTATATTTATGAAACCGGCACCTTGGAAGCATGAGCTCCAGATTACCATTACAATTGTAGTATATTGTGTACATATATTGTAGCTTAGCACCATTCATGCAAATAAACTGGTTCTTTGTATATTCAGAGATCTTCTCACAGTTCTTTTTATTCATAGCTTCAATCTCATCTGCATTTATCAACTTTCCAAATGCTGACATCGCAGATGTGCAGTATTCATGAAGAGCTGATATGACAGTCACCTCCAAAAGTTGGAAAATAAAGAAATAGAAAGTAGTTGTGGTTTCCCTTAAGTGTAGTTTCGGGGTGGGATGGGGGAGTTGGATAGAAAGATGGAAAGATGGACTAATGACAAAGTTGTTATGATCTAGAGTCCCATCTTCAGGCTTATCCTGGGTTCAGGGTTATAAATCCAGAGCCTCTTTAGTGCTCCATGTTCAAGAGTACCATCTTATCTAATCTTCTTGGGGATGATTAATGCCTGCAGATGCCAGCAGCATACTCTAGTAAAAAGCACTTTTGAATCAGAAGACCTGTGTATAATTTCCAGTCTTGTCACTAATTACAAACTTGGACAAGTTCCTCTTCTGTAAAATAAGATTAATAATAAACTCTCTCATGTTGTGAGGATTAAATGAAACAATCATGAAACAACAACTGTTAGTTCTTAATATCCAGATTTAACTCATCAGACACTGATGTATTAAAAACAGAAATTGAATTTATTTACCTAGGGAACACTACCTTTCCAATGACAGGGACAAATATGTCAGGTATTCAAAACAACCTCTTCTTTTTTTTTTTTGTGGTGACATATGTTTTTATTTTGTCTATATCAACACTTGTTATTGTCAGGCTTTGTAATTTTAGCCATCCAAATAGGTGTGTAGTAGTATTTATTTCATTATGTTTTTTTAATATAATTAAATTTTTATTTTTAAAGTAGCTTTAGATTACATAAATGTTACATAAAAAATATAAGGGGTTCCCATATGCACCACTCCTTCCCCTTCCCACACGTTCCCACATTAACAACCTCCTATATTAGTGTGGTACATTTGTTACATCGATGAACCCCTCTATTGAAGCATTGCTACTAAACATGGACTACAGTATACATGATAGTTTACACTTTGTCCCATACAATTTTGTAAGTTATGACAAAATATATAATGACCTGTATCCATCATTGTAGTGTCATGAAGGACAAATCCAATGTCCTGAAAATGCCCCCATATTACACTTATTCTTCCCTCAGAACTCTGGTGGTCACTGCATTTACATTAATAAGAGTTCTTCCATTGCTAGAATAATAATAAGTCTACTTTAGTCCATTGTTCATTCCCCAGTCTTGAGGATTTGGGGATGGTGATGCCCACTCTGCTTCTAATTGAGAGAGGACTTAGATCCCATGGGGCAGATGGATGGAGCTATCTTGCTTGCAGTTGCAGACACTCTCTATTCCTTGGGATGGGTGTTGTCCATCATTGTCTCCTTGTTAGTTGTCCTGGGTGAATTCAATGAACTGGAGAGTAGGTGTTCCAACTCTGCTGAAATTCAGGGCTCAACTTAAAAATCAGGTTAAAATATAGATTCTCAACTTCCAGTCAACTGAGATGCTAGAGTAAGATGTTCCAGGATGCTGTTCCCCTCAGAATCTTTGAACACTTAGCAATAACTGGTGGAAACATCTTCTTTAAAACTTCAGAAGCTTAGTTAAGCGAAATGTTGGTATCCATTCTTCTCATTATGGGACCTGCTTCCCCTTCTTGCCTCCTCCTCCAGGACACCCATGACCTCCGCCACGTGCAGGGCCGGCCCGTCCCTGGCCCGCCCCCTCCAACATCTTCTTTTAACCAATGTATCTGCAAAACTGACTTAGTTGACTGAGGGATAAAGGTTAAAGGCGGATCTTGAAGAGTGGTACCCTTATTGAACTTATTGAACATCTATTCCAGGCCAGACTCTTTGATAGGCCATTTATGCATTGTCTCTAATCCTTATAACCCCCTTACAGGGTAGCTATTATCTACAATATACACATGGGGAATCAGAGGCTTTGGAGATCCAGAGACCTTAAGGTGCCCTAGAAAAAAACCAGGTAAGTCCTTTTTTTTTTTTTTTTTTTAATGTGTCAGGGCCAGGGACTGAACCCAGGGCCTTGTATGTGGGAAGCTGGCGCTCACATAGGCTTCCCTGAGTCGCTTTTTTCATTTGTTTTGCTTGTTGTTTGTTTTTTTGAGGCACCGGAACTAAACCCGGGACCTTCCATGTGGGAGGCAGATGCTTGACTGCTTGAGCCACATCTGCTCCCAGGTAAGTCCTTTTAGTCTGCTCCTTGAAGTTAATTCTTGCTACAATGGATTAGATCATAATATATCTTCCATTAGATACATTTCACTCTCCTAAAATAGATTTGGGATATGACCCAGTGCTTTGATGTGATCTGGGACAAACAGTTGCAAGCTATCACTGGAGTGTCAGTTTAAAAAAATACAGTCCCAGATGTTCTAGGCCTTTTTGGGAGTTTTGACCATCTCTCCCATCCCTGCTCCCACCCCCCCATGACATGTCAAGTTATAAATTTAATACAGAACCAAGGAGCAGAGGAGGTTGCTGGTACAAATTATTGGTGGTATGTAAGGGGGCCTGGGGCAAATCCCATATGATGATTTTCAGCTAGTCCTCCTTTGCTGGAGAGCCTGAAATTTTCTTTCTTCCTTCCTTCCTTTCTTTCTTCCTTTTTCTTTTTCTTCCCCAAGGCCCAAACCTGCTTTCAGTGGTCCTTTCTTAAACAAGTTAGTTTTAAAATATCTATTCCTTGGTTTTCTCATCTATGAAATGGGGATCCAAATAATTACACATGAGATGTGTTCAGTTCAGTTTAACAGTTTTATCATTAGATGCCAGGAGTTGTGCTAGATGCTGTATGTAAAAACATTTATAAACTGTGAGGAGCAATACTGTAAAAACACAAGGTATCATTTTTTACTTACTATAAACCACTTAATAATAATCATCCCTTACATTTCCTCAAAAATTTCCATATTGATTTGCTAAATTTCCATACATGAGAGACTGAGGTTCAGATGAGTTAAATGGTCTGTCTGAGGTCACATACTAAGTGCCTTCCATATTTTCTTTAACATCCCACACTCCCTTTCTAGGCGTGTGTACACGAGGGACTCCACTCTGTCCACCCAGAATAACACCTTATATCTTATATGGTTTGGAGGAGTCTTCTTGAATAGCAAGTGAAATAGCACTCTCCAAATCAGGTTGCTCTATGACTTTCTGATTTCTTAACTAAATATATGTACCTACAGTTCTAGGTACTGTCCTATACGGTATCTCATTCATCTTCACAACGACCTTAATGTCATACAGCAGGTGAATTGTAGTCAAGATTGAAACAGGGGTGTTTCTAATGTCTGGTCCCTGTTTTTTCCACTCTACTAGAATGCTTTGGTTATTAGCAGTGTGACTTTGGGAAAAACACTTTAACCTATGTGACACACCGTTCCCTCATCTGTAAAGTGGGTATGATGATCACTACCTTCTAGGGTTGTTGTGAAGCTCAATTGTGATAATGTGAAATAGAAAATTCCAGTAGAGACATCAGTTGTGGTTCTAGCTGATAAATGTAGCAAAGTAGAGTCATTTAAAATAGTATCTTCCCTTCACCCTTGAGGCAAAAAGAATAACAGCAAAAAGAGGCCAAGGGAGACTGTCTCTTGAACAAGTGGTTGCTTACTAGACCCATATGGCTTGCTCTTCATGGCTGGGCCTTGTTGGAAGGGGTCTGAGCAGTCAGGAGTCCCTGGGGGGCATTTCTGGGATGGCTTTCTTGTAGTAGAAAAGGTCTAAAAACTTAAGTGGAGTCAGCCCCATCATGGGTTTGTTCAGTTGGCCTTCCTAGTGCATCAAATGAGGACTGCTATGATAATGTTATCAGGGGTGTGGGCCTGGTAGAGCTGTGGTTCATTGTTGTGGGAGGCCACTGTGACTGAGAAAGGGAGACCAATTCTGGGCAAAAACATTTACTGAAGCCTACTCTGTGCTGGGCTAAAATGTGAGGGGGGCGGGGTGTAGTAGTGAGTTGACCCTCTGTCCTCAAGGAATTTACAGTCCAATGGGGTGTGGATAAGCCCTCAACTAATTATTAAAAACAAGGCAGAATGTAATAAGGATCATATCAGAGCAATTAAGAGGTGGAGTAGGGAGTTCCTAGAAGGCTTCTTGAATGAGGTGGCATATAAGCCAAGACTTTGAAGATGAGGGTTTCAAATAACTGAAGATGGTAGCATGAGAAAATATAGGATGTCTTGTGTTTAATGTAGGCAGGAACTAAGGCATGCAAACATTCATTGAGCACCTACTGCATGCTAGGGTCTGAGGACATAGAAATATATCAGAAAAAGTCCTGATATACTGAACTCACAGTTTTGAGGGGGAACAGATGTAAACAGCCACTAGGGTGATGACTTCATAAAGGGAGAAGAAATGTTGGACAGAAGAGGAGAGTGTGTAACTCTGACTTGAGGAAGTCAGGAGACACTTTGCAGAGGAGGTGATGCTTGAGTGCTGTCTTGAGGAATGAGGAGGAGTTTGCCAGGTGGACTATAGGAAGAGTTAGGAGGTGATGCAGGCACCTAAGCAGGCCCCAGTACGCTTTTATTGGGGAATCCAAATACAGGCAGCAGGCGAGGAAAATATTCCTTTCCTCTCCCACCTAGATTTTGGCTTGGAGAGGGAGTGACTATCACACTCTATTAGTAGATGGTGAAAAGGTTTTGGAGTCAGATCTGGATTCTAATCCAGCTATCTAATCAGGTGTATGATCTTAGGCAAGACACTTATTTGTGTCTCAGTTCCTTTATTCATACAATTCAAAAATAAACTTCTGGGAAGCGTATGTGGCCCAAGAGATTGAGCTCCCACCTACCACATGGGAGGTCCCTGGTTCAATTCCTATTGCCACCTAAAGACGACAGCGAGCTGGAGAGATGGGCAGGCGCAGCAAGAAACACATGGAGGGAAACATAATGAGACACACAACAAAGCAGGGAGTGGAGGTGGCTCAAGCGATTAGGCACCTCCCTCTCACATCGGAGGTCCCAGGTTCAGTTCCTGGTGCCCCCCAAAGAAACAAGGAACATGAACAGACACAGCAAGTGCAAAGCAATGAGGGGGTGGGGAGAAATAAATAAATAAATAAATAAAAAAGGTCTGGCACATACAAAGTGCTCTTATTTACCACTACTATCTTATTTAGCCCTCACAGGCAACCTGGACTGTGGTTATAATTTCTCCCATTCTTCAGAAGCAGAAGCTCCAGAGTATGTAGGTGACCTGCCCAAAGATCACAGTACAATTAGGATTCCCTGCACACTCCATAGCCCCGTCCGCCTTAATTTCTCATCCGCGCCGGGTTTTCCCAGGCAGCCCTGGGCGCAGGCTCCGGTCCGGCGGCTGAAATTCCAGCGCCGAGATTTGGGTACCGCCGCGGCCTGCGCCGGACGGGCGGGCGGGGCCAGGCGGGGCGGGCATGAGGAGGGAAGTAGTCGAAGTTGGGGGAGACGCCCTCCCGCCCTCCCGCCAGGGCCTCGCCTCCGACCGCTCCCTCCGCCTCCTCCCCTCCCGGAGTCCCCGTCCGCCAGTCCTTCCTTCCCCTCCTGTGCATGATGGAAACACCATGGCTGCGGCGGCCCAGATCTCCCTGACACAGGTAACGCCGCCCGCCCGTCCGCCGGGCTCGGCCGGCCGGTGCCCCTGGCCTGTCCCTGGCTCCTGGCCCTCCCCTCTCCTCCACCGCCCTAGGGTTCGCCGACCCGGGCAGCTTCTCTCGCTTCGCGGGCCAGGCGGCGGGTGTTTTTGAGAGGGAGCGTGCGAGTGACGGGGAGGACGCCATCCTGATCCCGTAGCTCCGCCGGGGCAGCCGCGACCCCGCCCGGAGTCGGCCGGCGCCCCCAGCCCCGCCCCGTGCGGCGCCCTGCGGCCGACTTCTCCGCGCCGCTGCTGAGTGAACCGCGTCCCGCGCTGAGGTCAGCCTGTTGCCTGGCCCCTCTCACTCCAGTCAGCTTTCACCCACCCAGGAAGTTTGCTTCTTCCAGGCCAGACACACTCCCAGGTGAGCTCCCTGTTGAGCTCGCGCGGACCTCCCAGTTCAGCCCTCGCCCGGCACGAGGCTCGCTCTCTAGGTCAGGCAGCGCGCTTCCCCGCCTCAGAATTACCTTTTCCACGCACAGGCCCCCTCTAGTCTTTCCCATCTAAGTCCCATATGTGCACTCCCCTCCCAACAGTTTCCTTCAGTCAGCCCCTCATCCTCCCCAAGTACTCACCCTGCTAACCTTTATTGAGTTCAGCCTCTTCCCTTCCTGACCAGGTAATCTTCTGGGTCAGACCCACGATTTCAGTTTTTTCCTACCCAAGTGTTCTTCCACCACTACCGGGTGAGCGCTCACTTAATCGCTGCCCTAGCGTACAACAGGGAGACAGCCTTGAACATGTGTGTGGTTTCACTGGTCTTGGCCCTGGAGACGTCCGTAGATATCACTTGTCTTGGGGGATCTTTCACCAAAACCTGTTCTCCAGGTCTTTCCTCTTGCCTTTTTGCTTCCTTCAGAGCCCAGTCTTTGTGCTTCATAGAAGACCTCCCAACATCACTTAACTCTGAGAACCTGGTTCCTCCCTCTCTGTAAAGGAAGCCAATTATAGTTTCCCCATGATGTCCTGTATGATGCGGTGACAGGCACCTGCCAGACCCTCTCCCCCGCTGACCAAAACTCGCCCCAGCCTCACCTCCTCAGTCTGTTCTCTTCAGGGGTGGTGGCTATATACCTTAAGGTTGGGGCCCACTCCAGCCTTCCTGCCTGTTGTGGAATCTTCTACCACCTTGTAGTCTCCTTGGCCTGGATTTGTCAGTGCTTAACAATGGGATACGGTATATGTTTGGGCAGTAGGATCTTCGGTGTAGGAACAAGAGCCTCTGGCATTTTGTGCCTAGCACCCTACAGTAAAGACCTAGTGACAAGTGTCTTCTCCCAGGAACCGGGAGTCACGAATGAATATGTGCTGCAGGTAAAATAAACTTAATGTTTGCAATAAATATCACTCATAAGTGAAGTTTGTTTATTTCCCAGTTTATGTGGTGTTGATTATCCTGTTTTGAGAAGCAGATAACAGGGAAGAGCCCTTTAATCTGGAATGCGGTGGTTTGAGTCTTGGTGGTGAATCTCTTTAGAATGGTCTCCCTGAAACTCTTATTTGAGGATGGCAGCACTGACTTTTTTTTTTTTTTTTTTTTTTAAACACGGGAGGTCCCAGGGATCAAATCCAGGTCCCTTATGTGGGAGACGGACACCCAACCACTTGAGCCACATCTGTCCCAACATTGACTTTTGAGTGTTAATTTTCTATGAGTATAATTAGTGACTTGTGTTAAACAAGATCCCTTTTGGCAGGCTGCTTTCTTTGGCTCTGTTGGACAATTCAGGCAGTTTTCCCCACTGATACTTTTGTTCATTTGAAAACTTTTATAGATTTGCTTCTCAGTTGTGTGCATGCTTGAGTCTTTTCTCTGGGTAATACTATGTTTTTAATTTCTATTTACTATCATTCATTTTTAGCAATTTTTTCAGGCTCTGTCAGTCTTGTATTCAATTAAATAATTTAAATATGTTCTTGTGGTTATATATTTAGGAGTTTACATGTACCTAGAGTAAATACTGAATGAGGAGTATTGTCCCTCAGTGTCTCACAGGTGAGAGAACATACATTGGTGGTTCATTTTATATAGATAATTCAAATAAATTGATTTAGAATATTTTGATTTTAAGACATACGGAAAGGCAATAAGATATATTGTATAGGCATGGTAAAAAAGAACCTTCCCAATTGTTAATATACCCTAATGTGCCATCTTGTTATTGCAGAACTTTGCAGATTTGTGGTTTTTGAATTTATTTAGTTTTAACTGCTTGAGTTTAACTGCTTAATCAGCGATAACAATGTGACCTGGTCTCTCATTCATTATTGATATGTTTATGATAACTCTCTACCTTCCCCTTCTCCCACCTCCCCCATAACACAGAGGCATACCAGAGTGAAAGATCCTCCAGGGCAGGGATATCTTTTAATTCAGCTCTCTCCCTCAGTGCCCGTCTTGAAGAAAATGATTAGTATATGTTTATCATATGAACAACTGAAAATTCTAAAAGACTATGATAGTTATGAAGATTAAACAGATACTGAAGTTAGTTTCTGCCTCTGGTAATGAGATAATGATGAGTTTTGAGGTAGGTTCATTTATTCAACAAATATTTGTTAAGTAGTATGTGCTAGATTCTGTTGGGATTGTCTTGTTTATAATTTTCTGCCTTTATTGATTAAGCAAAACTGACAGTTTGAGGAAAAATGTGAAAAATGTTTTAATTTATGCCTTCCTCTTCCCCTGCTTGCCACCAACTCCTAAACCAAAATAAATTGTTGTCAGCTTCTAGAGAGGATAGAATACTAGAGTAATGAAACTTTAGTTCCATTTCCAGCTCTGTCAACTGAGGCTATGCTAGTGAACAAAATAGATGGCAATTATTGCCCCCGTGGAGGTTACATTCAAGTTGGGGAGTTTGAACTAGCTGATCTAAGGACCTTTCTAACGCTAACATTTTGTTTTGTAGGTCATATTCTATGGCTTGTAGATCCAATGTGACTTTCTCAGGGTATTTAGTGCTCTACAACCTTAGCATTTTCTTTTATAATTTCAGTTGTCCTTACTAGATGTTCTATTTTCTTGTCAATAAAAAGTAAAACGTGAGTGAGAAAGATTTTATGGTCTTTGCTCATGGTGGGTGGTAGAATACAAAAAAGATACTTACTACTTTGTGTCTTTTTAAACTTTTCCTATTGCCTATCTCCTCCTCTTAAGCCCTCTTTCCATAAAATAACAATAATACTATTACTTTCCCTATGGATGTTATTATATACTAGGAATTTTACCTCACTTAATCTAACAACAATCCACTTTACAAATTAGGGAAATAAATTACCTGAGCTAGTAAGTGGAGATCTAAGATTTGAGCCAAGGTCTGTAGGACTTTAAAAGCTATTTCATTATATATTTTTTTGTACTAGATGCTTGGCATGTCCAACACTTCCTTGAATTTTTGGTTATCTTTTTCAGTATGTAGATTAATCTGTTGTCCTAGTTAGGTGGTAATCTGTCCTAGTTAGGTGGTAATCTGTTGTCCTAGTTAGGTGGTAAGCTACTTGAGGATGGAAACCATGTCTTTTTACCTCCTTGAATCTCTAGTGCCTTTCATGGTATTTTGACAATACAATTGTGGGTGTGCAATTAGTGCTTGATGATATTTTATTTTATTAAATATAATATGAAATGAGTATTTTAAATAATCCTTTAGTATTTCAGCTTTATTCTGGTTTTCTTGTTTTAGTTTAGCAAAGGTTCGTTTATTAGTAATTTAAAAAACCTTAAATGGGGACTTAATAAAGAAAATGATCTTAGTAAATGGTCTAAAACAACAAATGGTATGAAGGGTGACAAATGCATTGCAGAAAATTTGTAAAATTAGAAAAAAATCTCCCATCATTTGTTTCTGGTGTTTATTTTCAATTTTGCTTTTAAAAAAAGGACACAGTGTGTGCTAATAAATGTATCACCTTTGTGGTCTGGTTTAACAATTATGTCAGCAAATATAAGGTAGAGTTTGAAAATTACAGCATGTTCTTAGAAGTGGAGAAGCAGTATTTATGCAACATGACATATTTGAGTTCCTACTATGGACAAGGCACATCAATGGTATTTTTCTTTTTTGCCTGCAGTTACAGTCCAGTATATTTAGGAAATCTGCGCTTCCTTGAGAGATAGCAAACCATTCTCAAAAATGGCTTGGAACATTCTGCATTTGGGAGGAGTTATCATAGTTAAAATTAATTAGGAACAGTTGGATTTGTCCAGTAGTCTCCAGGAATAACCTAAGAGTGCATTCCTTTTTTTTCCACTCTATTTGCAGAACCATAATAACAAACTAACATGTAGTAGAAAAAGATGGAGCATCTTTATTTAGCAATTGAATCATTGTTTTAAATCTCTGTCTCTAATAGTATAATTTTAATGGTTCAGCCCAAGGTGTTTTACTTGCTCTTCAAGGAATTTTAAAAAGACTTTATATTTCAATAAAATTTTATTAAAAAAAAAAAAGACTTTATGTTTTTCTTTGTTTTGTGAGCTTTGAGCTTAATACAGTTGGAACTCTGGCAACCAAAGGCAGGAAAATGGCTTGAGAGAGAGGAGAGATCTGATTACTTGGAGAATTGGTGGAAATAATAAATGGGAAGTTAATCTAGGCAGAGTTCATTAGGCAAACCCATACACTGAACTCTCATTTTAAAGCAGTTGAGCCCTCATTATCAAAATAGAATATTATGCCTCCATTAAAAATGATGTTTATTGGGAGCATCTAATAATTTAAAGAATATTATATGTAATTTGAATGCTGTATTGCAGTAAAGTGGGAAATTTTTATTTAGACAATTGATCTAACCTAGTTAAACATGCATAGAAAAAAGACTAAAAGAAAAAATACCGAGATTTTATAATAGTGTGGTTATAGTTTTTAAAAAAATTGTTGGATTTTCTAAAGTTTTCTGCAGTGGACATGTATTCCTTCTGTAATCAGAAAAAGTTAAAAATAGATGATATAATAATTAATATTTTTTCAGCTGATTTTACATTCCTATATAACTTTTCTGCAAATCTACTCATTTAAATTGAAATCAATAATCATGTTTAAAATAAAAGCCCTGTTCTAAGATGGCATTTACATTGAGGTTTCACCTTAAATATACCTATCTTTGGTTTTGGAGAAATTGGTCGGAGGAATGATAATTATTGTAATTGGTTTGGTGAATTCGGTCAGAGGACTAATTTATAATTTTGTGTGCTGCTTTATAATTTACAAAGCATTTTATACTCTCTCATTTGATCTTCAAAATAACCAGTGAGGTAGGCTGTTATCATTTCAAGTTGGAAGATACTGAGGCTCAAAATTTGAGATTTAAGTTTTACAGTCAGTAAATAAAAGAGCTAACATAAACCCATGTTAAAAAAAATTTCAGGGAAGTGGGAGTGGCTCAGTCGATAGAGCCCCCGTTTACCATGTGTGAGGCCCCGGGTTCGCTTCCCGGGGCCTCCTTGTGAGGGCAGGCCGGCCGTGCGCGCGAGGGGCTGATGCAGCGGGACCTCACAGCAAGGGGAAGATAAGCAGACACGGAGAAGACACACAGCGAATGGACACAGCAAGCACAAGCAGCAAGGGGGGGATAAATAGATA
>JAQZBX010019914.1:0-33423 GCA_029593785.1 Cabassous unicinctus
AGGCAGTGAATAGTAGTCCGCTGGTTACAAGAGTTCTGTTGCAGTGTCTGTAGCAGTGAAAACATACCTTCCCCCTTCCAAGAGCAGGAGGGGACCGATGTAATCCACTTGCCATTGTGCTAATGGAGTTTGTGCTCAGTCAATATGTCCCATTCAATGAGATAATTGTCATAGTCATCAGAGTGAGCATGATGGACACTTGTGGATAATGTCCATGAGTTGCTGGTGAGTAACAGGCAGATGGAACTGCTGCTACAGGGTCTGACAGCCATGATGCCTGCTTTTCCTGTTTAGCCACTCTGCTGCCACTCAGATCTCAATGGTAAGGCTCTGGATCATCACAGGGGCATCTGCTTCAACATCCCTGAAAGGGACAATAGAGGAGAGAACAGGAACATGAGAAAAAATTACTTATCACTTCTGGCCGGTGTTCCAGATGTCCTTCCACAGATCTCTCCCCCACATTGGTCAGCCTATGATAGTCCATTTTTTGTGTCTTGTTTTTAGTATCTGCTTTCCACACCAGGATAGGCATGGCAGTCTCCAGAGTGATGGGATGCTATTGGGTTAAGTCTTTCACTTGCAACAAGGCATGGAATGCTATATATTGTTGCTTCTGTAAGGGACGATATCTTAATTTGACCCCTTCTCAAAATTGTGACTTAAACCCAAGGGGTATTTGTTTATAATGTTGCCTATGCCACAAACCTCACCCAAAGCCAGTAATGATGCTGGCCACATCCCATTCACAGGGTAAGTCAGGTTGCACTCGCATCATTGCTTGAGTTTGTGCTATTGCCCTCTTTACTTTTTAAAAAGAAACCTGCTGGGGAGGTTCTCATTTCTATGAACAACCTTTCTTGATTAATACAAACAATTTTTTTAATATTTGAGCTAAATGAGGGATGAAGGGTCTTGAGTAACCCTACAATCAAAGAAAGGTCATTAATTGTTTTGGAGTTTGTGGTGTGAGGAAACTTTGTACTTTAACAATAGTTAAGAGGTTGACATAGCATCAGGGACCTTGTACCTTTTCCCAATTTTTTGCCCATCCCAGGTTCTTAAGATAAGATACTATTGACTCAGATGCTTCTTTTAATTCTAAAAAAAAAAGAATTACTGGTTAGCATAATATCATCAATATAAGGAAATAGAGTTACAGTCACAGGTTTCTTCCATGCTGCCAGATTTTTTGCCACCAGGCCAATACACATGGTGGACTATACACATTGCCTTGGGGAAGCAGTTCAAAATCCACTGTTGGCTTCCCCACATGAGGGTGAATGCAGGCTGGCTTGACTTGCCTAAGGAGATACTACAGAAAGCCTCAGCAAGATCTAAAACAAAGTGATAGTTACATAACTGGGTACTAATTTCTTGCAACAAGCCAGCAATATTTGGGACTGTTGCATATACCAGTGGTATTACTTTAACTTAAGAGAATTTTCTGTTATGCACTACTCCTGGAAGCCCTTAATGGCCACTCTTTTATTGCAGCCATAAAGATACTTCTTTAGCTTAGCTGAGGCACACCTGATGAATACCAGACAACTCATCTGCCTCTTGATTTCCAAGTGAAGAGGTTGTTTCTGTGACACAAATCATTTTTTAAAATAATTAAAACCATGACTAACATTATACTTTTGTTTAATATTTTGCAGAAAACATTGTTAAATTTTGGGAATTATATACAATCTTTGAGTATTCATATGAACATTTTTGTCATATACCTTTGATTTACAGATGGTTAAAGAATTCCTTTTAATTTTATAACAGTTTCTCAATACTTTTCATTTAACTTATAACATCTCAAATGAACTCAACCATCTCATTACTTTACTTTTTATTTTTGCACCTTTACCATGATTATATTAATTAAGGGTATTTTATTTTAGCAGTATGGGAAAAATTACTTTCTCCATTATTTTATGAGAACCTAAGATACCCAATGGAATCAAGATTATTTTATCCCTACCACCACTTCAATATGCAGATTGAGGTGGCTTCTCACAGGTTTTCTTATTATGAAGTTATTTTATTATCAACATTAATTCAGTTTCTATTTAATAATGGCTTTCTGGAATTAGCCATATAAATATTTCAGTTTAAACAATTCTATTGCAAACTTCTTATAAGTATTCATAACCACATAGATTATAGTTACTTCATCTCAAGACAAATTTCGCATTCACAGAACACATTCCCTTAGTTAATGCTACCTTCTACAATACCTTTTACAACTTGCCATATGAATTCAAGTTTTGTCCTACATACATCCATTCAGATTTTATGAAAACCAGCCATCTTATCTTAGGACAAAACACACTCATTTTAGTAAGCACTTCGACAAAACTTTTACTTCTTTCTATATCCATTTAAGTTTCATATCCCTAATTCTGTTCTGTGAAGAAAAAATAAACTATTCTTTTCAATTTAGGCAAAAACAATGTTTTCTAGAAAGAAGTTTGTAGAAATTATATTACTCAAAACTTACAATTTTCATCATTTTAAAGAATTAACACAAAATGCTAATTTATGTTATTAGTGTCCATACTTAGTTATCAATATAAGCACTTAATTTTTTGGCCATTTGAATATAACTTTTTAAAGAATTTTCATTTGTGAATTTTATATTACCATCCAAAGGTATCAAAATATGCACTGCACAAACAGACAAACATAAAAAAGAGTTAAGACTCACCAATAGAAACATAAAGGTCATTAATTTGACTCATAATTCTTACTCCTTTGGTATAGCTGTCTCCAAGCTCTCCATCATTTCATATCTCTGATTTTACTGCTTTTAAGGTCTCTTCTGGAATTTATGTTGCCTGTAATGTGCAAGCCCACTCTTACATATGTTTTTATTAGTAATTATGAAACAGTTAGGAATCCTTGAGCAGTATAAATGCAGTTAAGCACTAATTTAGCAGTTTAGATAAACAGACATTTAAGACATATATTCTGGATTACTCTTCAGGAGTACACTTTGACAGGCTTTAAGTTGAGGAGTAAGCTATTGATTTAAAAATTGGAAGTTCCTTTTAACCACTTGATAAAAATTATGATCAAAATAAAATGTGAATAAAACTTATGTAGGCCTGGGAAAGGAATGCTAAGTGATTTAAAGTCTTTCTTTTTGCAGTAATGAAATTATTCTAAAATTTCTGAGATGATGAATGTACAATATTGTGAATAAACTTAAAGTCATTGATTTTAAACTGTGGATAGTTCATATGGTATGTGAATATATCTCAATAAAATTGCTGAATAAACCAATAAATAATTGTGCATGAATAGCAAGAAATTGCAGCTCTGTACAGTAGGGAAAACAGAGGGAAACTAAGAGGTGAAGAATTTTCTTGTTTTTTTAATTTTTTTTTTTTAGCTTACTATTATTGAAATAATGAAAATACTCTAATAATGACTGAAGTCATGAACACACAACTATGTGATTATACCAAATATTATTACTTGTATGCTTTGGATGAATTGTATGTTTTATTAAGATGTATTATTAAAATTGATTTATTATAAAATTATATGTAAAACCAACTTTTTAATTTCTGTATTTCATTTAAAGTGAATATAGTTTTCACTATATAGGTCTTCTTATCATGCAAATCATTTGTGTTATACTCCCACTTAATATGGTTATTTTATCATTAAATTAGTTGATTCATTATATATATACATATATATGTATATATATGTGTGTATATGGAATGACTATATACCATACCCCTCCACCTACCCTGCATTCTCCCATTAACAACATCTTTCCTTAGTGTGATAAATTAGTTACAATTCATGAACACATATTGAACCATTGCTATTAACCTATACTTTACATTACAATTTACACTTTGTGCCACACAATTTTATAGTTTTTGACAAAAAATATATAATGTCCTGTATCTGTAATTGCAATGTCATCCAGTATTTCAATCTCCCAAAAACATCTCATGTTAAATTTATTCTTCCCTCAGCCTTTCCTCAGAGGCTCTAGTGACCACTGCCTGTAAATTACTAATACAAGTTCATCCATTGATAGAATAATAATGTCTGCTTTAGTCCTTAATTGCATTCCCCACTTATGTCTGTTCACTCCTCAATCTTGAGGATTTTGGGAGGTGATGCCCACTCTATTTCTGATTGAGAGTGGACCTAGATCCCGTGGGGCAGATGTATGGAACTGACTTGTTTACAGTTGTAGATATTCTCTGTTTTTTGGGGATGGGCATTTTCTATCCTCATCCTCTGTTTATTTTTCCTAGGCAAGTCCAATGTAATGGAGAGAAGGTGTTGCAACTCTGCTGAGATTGAGGCGTCAACTGGCATATGAGCAGACTGAAGATTTAAGCCTCTGGGACATATATTTAATGAGTATAATGCTTATTATAGGTTCAAATAAAAGAGGCAGAAGAACCATGTGTAAGGAAATTTTAAATGAGTCTAACTCTGTTACATTGGGGAGCATATATTCCAAAGTAAGGCCACTGACAGGGTGCCAAATTCCTGAGATTGTCTTCCCTGCTTATAGTATCTAGATGTCTCCAGATCCCTCAGGATCCCTGCTATTTGAAGCACAATTTACTGTGGCAGTTAATGATATCCTGCTGAGATGTTCATAAGTCTAACCTCTGAAATAGGCTCCCAACTCACTTTGAGTTCAATTAGCCATAAAAATTCAATTGTATTTAATATTTCCCCCTGTTGGTCAGGGTCTGTTTCCAAATGCATCGCTAGTTGTTGCTTGGTAATAATCCATTGGTGCCAAGGATGCTAATCCCTGAGAGTCATGTCCCATTTCTGGGGGAAGGCAGTAAGTTTGTATGCTGAGGTTGGCTTAAAGAGAGGCCAAAATTGAGCATCTAGGAGGCTTTAAGAAGGTAACTCTTAGGCAATATATAATGTCATTTCACAATGACAAGTTTCATAAGTACAAGCATCATTATCAAGGGCCTGGCATAATAGTCTGTCCTACTTCACTAGGCACTGCCCATGTACTTGGGGGAGTCATGCCACTCTATCAGAGAATGAAGCAGCAATTCCCAAGATGGGAATTCAATATTCTTATGGTTAATATGTGGGTCTCCACCCACCAAGACAATGCCCCATGACCACTAAAGCTTATTAATTTTGCATAAGATCCATGCCCCAAGTGCACCCCTCCCCATATATCCCCCCATCACTGGCACCCCACACCAGTTATCCTCCCCTGTGACAGCAGTGAAAATGCCCTTCTTATTTAAACATATCCTTCACTTGTGTTTGAGATTTCACTTACTCATATCTCATCAGATCCAAAATGGTATCTCATGTGTTTCCCAACTCATCCCATCTGCTTCAAGACTCAGACTCAAACCCTTTATCTTACCTAAGGTATCCTACCAGATTCTGTATTTAAGTATTCTTACTATTCTGAAGAATTTCAATTGAGTTATTGACATATCACTTGCCCATGTAATGGACATCTCAAATTTATTTTGTCAGTTTCTGAATTTTTTATTCCTCCCATTCAAACCTGCCACTCTAGCAAGTGTTCAAAATCTCAGAAATTAGAATTGCATTATTTTCTAGTCACTTGTGCCCAATCCACTGAATTAACCTTCATTCTATCTTCTCTGACAATATACAGCCAATTCAAGAGATAAATCCTCTGCTACCAAGAATATCCCTATACTACTCAATCTACTCAAAGCCATTTTCATTTTTCATCTTTGATGCCTACCAAATTGTTTCCTTGTGTTCACCCTTGCTATATGATATTCTCCAAACTATAGGCATATTAGTAATTTTAAAAGTAATCTTTTTTTAAAAAAATAAAATTTCATCATGTCAAATCTCAATTGAAAATTCTCCAGGTACTTCTTATTTCACTCAGAACAAAACCTATATTTCTTCTAAGTGCTTTAGTGGGATCACACAGAAGTGGAAAATGTGAAGTTCTTTCCTGTGTTGGATTATTGTTTCATATAGCTTCCTACACTGCTGTTACAGTAACAAAGAAGTTGGCACTATGGTTTTCTCTCTTGCTAAATATTTAAAAATCCATATTTTTCAATAGATGTGCAATCCTCAGTCATTCATACATTCATGGTCAAGTTAGTTAAAGTCACCCACTATTCATTGTTTCTTGGTATGTGACAGTACTGAGCACAGGAGATGAAAAGATGTTCATAGAGCTTACAATCTGTTTAGTGCAATTGCAATAATAAAATGCCACATTAAAATTGTATGATTTCTTCTCCTTCTCACTTGTGGTCTAGTATTGCTATAACTTATTGCTACAAAATTGATCACAGATTTTTGGCACCAAATGCTTGGTAGCTTTGAAGGTTCTTTGTTTGTTTGTTTTCAGGTAAAAGGAGTTACTGTGAACTCTGATATCTGCCCCCGACCACCAAAAGAAAGAATAAAAAAAAATGAATTACTATAGTTTACTTGTTAATGAATACATTTTGATAGACAAAAATATCTGCACAGCTCATGAAATATCCTCCCCCGACCCACACTCTGGAACAAAAATTCATACAGAATGAAAATTATTGTTGCCAAAAATTTGTATTCTTTAATTGCTGTCCAACTATTCTATAATGAAACAGTACAAATGTGTGAAGTTCCATGGGAAAATATTCCTGGTGGGAAACCTCTCCATCACTTGGATGGTAAACCTCTTAGCAGCACTTGTTGCTACTTTCTGAGTAGATGAGCATTGTGTGAATATCCTTTTAAATGCTCCCATGACATCTTTCTTTCTGAGACTCTAGATCAGAGGATTCAGCATGGGTGTGATGATAGTATAGAATGCTGACAATACCTTGTCCTGCTCAGGGGTGTGGAATGACTGGGGAAGAACATAAGTATAGAAAACAACTCCATAAAAAATAATGACTAGAGTCAAGTGAAAGGAATATGTAGTAAAGGCCTTTTTCCGACCTTCAGCAGAGTGCATGCGGTGGACAGTTAACAAGATGAGAGAGTAGGAGGTTGAGATGAAAGAGATGGGTATGAGCAACATGAGTACACAGCAGATGTACATCAGGGTTTCATACAAGGATGTGTCTGTACAGGCCAATTTGAGAATTGCAGGAATTTCACAGAAAAAATGATTGATATTGTGGGAGCCACAGTAGGTGACATTCATGGTGATGGGAGTGAGCAGAAATCCATTGAGGGAGCCTCCAAACCAGGCTCCAGCAGCCAACAGAAAACATACATTGTGGTTCATCAAGACAGGATACTGATGAGGGGTACAGACAGCCACATAGCGGTCATAGGCCATGAGGCCCAGAAGAAAGAACTCTGAGCCAATCATGGTCAAGTAGAGGAAGATCTGGATGCTGCAGGCCACCAAGGAAATCGTCTGTTCTTCAGATACCATGTCAACCAGAAGATTTGGGACAGGTACAAATGAAAAGGGTGTCCATGATGGACAATCGGTTGAGCAAGAAGGACATGGGAGTGTGGAGGTGGGAGTATATCTGAATCAAAATTATGATGACCAAATTTGCAGTTATAGCCTCCAAGAAAATTATGAGGATATCTGTAAAGATAATGCTTATAGCCCTGCTGTTCTGCAGAAGCCCCAGCAGTTCTGTTTTTCATTGCCATTGCCTATGACAGATTCAGGAGTGTGGGAAGCCAAAGAGGTGAAAATGGGAAGTATGAGATAGAATATTCAATAAGGGAGAAACATATGATGGAGACACCACCACAGAATGTACGGGTCAGAATGAAATTTTCCCGGAAAGAACCTTGGAGAAAAACAAACAGCTAAAACTACTCAGGTCATAAAGCAGACATGATGGTTCTACTTTCCCTTTGGCAAAAAGTCCTTTTTCAATGGTGTTCTTCCTTCTATATGTAGTTTTGCATAATACATTTGGTATTTGCTATAAAAAGAATAAGGTTTTCCCCATATCTGTGCTGTTTACCCTGTACTTCTGACATTAAGTAAGTTACCCAACCAACAGAAGATCTAAATTAATACTGGTTGGAGAAATGGATCATTGATTTACTGATTGAGCAAATGACTTAAGATGATCATAATGAGTAAACTAGGCAATGAAGTTTTAGGACTTTTTGGGTCTTCTTGAAGATTTCTTATCTTTCTGTTCTTTCTCATTGCTTGTTTTTAAATTTGGGTCTCTAAACTTTGGCTTGAACTTTATTGTTATCCTCCTAACAGATATTTCTTCTAATCATTTCTTTATTCCCCAACTTATCCTCAATAGAGCTCCTGGGATTAAATTTGGTAAACAAAGTATCTATTATGACACTCAGTCCCTTCTTTGATTACATTACTCCACTTTGCTATTCTGGGTTTGGGGAAGAGGGTGACATGGTAAAAATAAAACAATGGCAACTTGAAATCTTCTCACCAATGAACATGTAGGAGCAAATAGTTAATCAAGCAAGATTCCTGAAATTTTTTTCCTATGCTTTGACACCAAAGTTAGCCACAGGATTAAGAAATTACAGGACAGATATATAAGATGTAAATTTATATAAGAATATTTTGGCAACAGGACAAAACTTAGAAAATAATTTATATCCTTAACTCATACCAGGTAAATTAAAAATTTGAATGTTAAAACATAAGAGAAAATTCCATAGAAATAATAAAGCACTTTCAAATGCAGACCTTAGTTTCTTGAGCATCTAACATTTATCACTGAAAACCAGAATTCAGTCAAGGGTATAGCCCAGATTTGCAATGCAATTTTCTTATTTGTGCCATTCATAGGAGTACTGCTGGGTACCATAAGCCTTGTTATCTAAGGTTGTCAGATTTAGCAAATAAATGCTGGGTAACAGTTAAAGTGGACTTTCAGAAAAAATGATTTTTTCTATAAGTATGTCCCATGCAATAATTATTATCTACTTCCACTAAAGAATTATTTGGGTGTTTTCCTGAAAGTCAAATTTATCTTTTACCATGAATAGTAATGACAATAAAAAATGACCAATAGAATCAACACACTAAATCAATAAATTCCAGTAGCTATCACTTACTTGATACAATAACTAACAAAATTAAACTTAAATTACCTCACTCCAGATTTCCCTTTGAATGATGTACTCCAATTACTCTAAAAATAGATCAAATTATTTATCCATTTTATCAGGCTTCTCAAAAATACACATTGGATAAAACTCTGTCTAAAAGCAATTTAAGTTTAATGTTGTTAGTTATTAGTCAGTTATTTAGGTTCTTTATCTGGCCTCATGGTCTATCCACTTAAGTTCCAATCAACTCCTCAAGGACAATTGAGACTGTTTTCTAAAAATAATTTCATAGTTATTTTAAACTTCATTCTTATAAAAGTGTCATGTTATTGTAATCTCCCCAACTTTGTTAATAAAACTAGTCCATGCCAAGGGCAATCTTCCTTTTATCATATCAACTTTATTTAGACAATTTACACAAAAAGTGTAAAATTGTTTCAATAACATATGTCTATATTTCTCACCACCTCCATGACTGGAGTACCAGGTTTAAGCCATCGTTTTATTTCTCTTGGATTATTCCAAAAACTTCCCCACTATCTCAGAGCTTTTTGTTATACAATCCTTTTGTCTAGTCTTAACATTCAAAGTGGGCTTCAGAGTCTTCGGTCACAGGATGGCAATCTCTACTCAAATTTCTGCAATGATGGCTTCATATCTTACTGTTAGCTCCATTTTTTTTAGTCTTTTACCCTATGAAATTATCCCCTTCCCATTCCCCCCACTCACTTTCCCTGTGCTGTAGCTCCAGCAGCATCCTTGCTCATTTTCTGATCCTTTCCCTCTGCTGCTACTTCTGTTTAGGGTCCCCTCCCCACATCTGTTTATGGTTGTCCCTTCTGTCCTTCAGGCGTTTGCTGAAAAGTCATCTTCTCATAGGGGCCTACTCTGTCCATTTCATTTAAAATAAATTTATATCCTTAACTCATACCAGATATGAGATTTGACATTTGACAATGTTTTAGATTTTAGATTTCTTCAAGTTTCTGAAAATTATCTAACATATATATGGATATACATGTAAATATGTGTTTGTAATCTGCCAATAACAAGGTACCTTCTGGTGAGCAAAGATTTATTTATTGAATTTAGTATGGGTTTCCACTATCTAAAAGAATGCCTGACACATAGTAAATAGATCTTGAATAATTAAAAGGAAGAGTTACAAAGCAATAAACAATACAGGTCACAAAAATTCAAATAGTTTAATTTTTATACTTTTAAGATAATACACTCCTGAGATCAGACGAGATCGGGTGCGTTATTTTTACATCTAACAAAAGAAAAAAATGAAAAAGAGGGTAAGAAACGATTGCAGTGGGATGATTTTAACATGCAAAATGTCCCCAGGGTTTCTTCTTTGCTTGCTTTCTTCCTCCTTACCCTGACCCCTACACACACACACACACACACACACACTTTCTGTAAAACTTGAAAATAGAAAGCAAAAACCCTCAACTATGTAAATCATGCAATTAAAAGTTGATTACTTATAAATATGAACTTTGGATCACTGTATAGACTGTTAAATTTGATTTCTTATTACCTATTGTTAAATAAACTGTGTGAGACAGACAAAAAAAAAAAAAAGATAATACACTCCTAGTAGAATTCCTTTAAAATAATTTCAGTTATTTTCTATAAAATAATGCAAAAAGGACATGAATTTCTACAAAGGCCAGGTCTTTGGGTTGATCTTGAATCCAAATAAATTTGTAATAAAATAGTGTCCACTTAAATTTAGAAATAAGAAACTTAATCCTAGGAAGTAGAAATATGTCAAGTATTTCTAATACGAAACAGCAATACAATTTGTACTTTTAATCAGAGAGGTTTTATATCTAAAAATTTAAGAGAATTACTAATTGAAAATTAAGTATAATATTTTATACAGAATAATTAAGAAATCAACATAATTTATAGGACACAAAGGTTTCATTACTTCCTTTTTCTTCTGAATATGCATTTGTTACGATAGTTCTTCATTCAGTTCTTTTTTAAAAGATAAATGTTGCTTAAACTATTATCTATCCTGAAATATTACTGTAAATTTTGATTTATGTCTATATTAATGGACAAAAACAAAGAAAAGCATTTGCTTATCATTAAGTATTTCTATTATCAGAAATACTGTCTTTTGTAGGCTTATTATTTTGTGCTTTTATTAAATTTAGTATTTTTGTAATAGGCTTACCCTACTGTTAAATGAAACCCATTGTGTTAGGCAGAACAATGGTCCCTCTAAGGTATCCATGTCCTAGCCTCTGGAACCAATGAATATAATACCTTATATGGGCAAAAGGCATTGATAGATTTGATGGTGATAAAATTTGAAATGAGAAGGTTATTACAGATTATCTAGATAACCCCAATGTAATGACAATGGTCCTTCTTTAGGTATAGAGAGAGGCAGAAGAGCCAGAAAAGGAGATGTGAAGATGTGAAGATGAAGGAGATGTGGAAAGATGGGATTGCTAGAATGGGCCATAAACCTTGGAATATGGACAGCCTCTAGAAGCTGGAAGGGGCAAAGACTACATTATCTCCAAAAACTTTCACAAGGAATGCAGTCTTGAGGCTATCTTGATTTTTATCCAGTAAGACCCATTTTGGACTTCTCACCTTTAGAACAGTAATATCATAAATTTGTGTTGTTTTAAGCCACTAAAATATATGTAACTGGTTAGGCAGGAATAAGAAATGTATATACCAATAAATACTGTTAGTTTTTAAAAGTAATTGAGACAAGTTGCTAGTAATAAATCACACAGTACTCATGCAGCACTTACTGGGTGCATGGCTACCTTCTACCTTCTCCAATATTTTGGCATAGTCACTCTTCAAAACACCTCTATCACCATATATAGTAGGAGATATTGAGGCAGAGAGAGGTGGAGTAGGGAGAGTTCAGACGAGTTTTGAGGAATCTCACTTTGTTTTCCATGCTTTCAGCCACTGTGTTCACCTGCCTCCTGAAGAAATGATATCTCTTTAAGCATCAATTAACATTTCAATAAGTTGAGACAAGTCAAAGGAATACAAGGTATGAGGCCATGATCTCACTCTAGAAAAATTTGCATATCTGATTAAAGTTGTTAAAAATTAATAAAATAACAAAATAAAGTTAATTATCTCCATAAACCCCAAATGCTTCATAACATTTGGGCAATCCCCAGTCATCACTTGCCAGCTGGAGCCTGGCTTCATATTGATGTCCAAAGGAAAAAAAAAAACCCTTACTAGATTTACCCTGAAAAAGTCTCTAAGAACACATATACCACATCAGCTGATGAATCACCAAATCCAGATTCACAAATCTCATTGTTGAAAGTGCCACATCCACTTCCAATAGGAACTGCTTGTTATCATAAACAGGCTTAAGAATGTCCCAACCAATGTTCAGCCTCAATCCTTCACCCAGCATCACCATTACATAACCAGCTCAGTAGAGGTGGTACCCACATTCTTTTTTGGGGATCTGATATTTGAAATAAATTCTCTTTCATGTGTGGGAGAGTTCATTTAAGAACAAATGGCCCTTAAGGACACAAATATTATTTATAATTAAGTGAAGAATTGATAATAATGATGTTTACAAAAAACTGCCCAGAGGTGTGAACCCAATTAACATCCCCTTGGAATAAAATGAAATGTTTGTAGACCAATTCTATCAATGATATACCAAACTAAAACTTGAAGAGTTAAATTATGTTTTGGTTAACATAATTGCCTTTCTTTACTATAGTTTCCTAGATAGTTACCTAAATAGTGGAAGGAGTAAATTTTTTAAAACAGTATTTTAAAACATGCCAATAAAATGTTACCTCTGTAATTAGACTTTATTATTCTTATATTTGTTTAATTTGTCAGTGAAACACAGTATATCACTCTTAATATATGTCTTCCTACAGACAGTTGTACTCAGAGCATTTATTTTATTTTATTTTTGTTGTTGTTGTTGCAAATCTGTTTATTTTTTTTTCTCTTTTTTTATTTGTAAAATGATATATAAATACATATGCATATATGTGCACTTGTTTACATAAATGTTATTTGTTTTATATATATATATACATTTTTTAAAGGTGCCTAGATTACCCTGGTCTCAATTAAACAATGCCCTAGATTAAGATATCCTCACTCTTAATCTAGGGCATTGTTTAATTGAGACCAGGTATAATTACAGTATAATTACTCTCCCACTTGAATTTGACCTGATTCTATAGGGTTAGTAATAGTCATTGGGAAATCATAAGTATTCTAGGTCTCCTTTTTCCCACTAGATGTTCTCCTTTAGAACTTCCTGGATGAATCCACAAAAATAACTGCATCTACATCCTCCACTGGTTATAGCTCAATCATTCCAAACTACGTGGCACATTTAACTTATTTTTGTACTGTGATGTGATGAAATGTGGAGACATTGGTCTGATTGCATTCATCTGGTGACATTGTATGGACAAAAGCAGAAGATTAAAACTTAAGTTTAACTTGATCATTTTCACTTCCCTGTAGTACAAAAATAATAAACCCTCCCTAAGAGGCTTCATATTGGAGAGAATCAGTCACTTTTCTTCTGCAAAAGCCACATACTTTAGAAATGGGTTGTGGCCAGTCTTATTCATCTGGAACCTCTAGTTGATAGCAGGGTTGTACCCACATTTGAGTATTTAGGGATGCTTCTCAAAAATTACTGGTGATAATGGAAATGGGTATCACTTTTATTGCAGAGAGAACCAAGACAATATCAAGAGCTTTAAAAGGTGTATGCAAACTTCCATTTCTAGAAAAATTTGGTGTGGAAATAATCAGATGAATGGATAATTATATCTGTAAAAATTATTCAATGTTTGGAATGATTAGAAACCTGAGGTATCCTAAGTATTTACTAGTTGGAGACCTGATAAATAAAGTTTAATAAAAATGGAATTTCAATAGATCTTTGAAAAATAAGGTGGATTCATATTGATTAACATGTGATGACAGTTTCACTGTACTCTTGAATGAAAGGTTTCACATTTAATCTCCTCATCATTAATTTAATATATATAATGCACATACAATTATAAACTTAAACTTTTCACTGTTGGTGGCATTCCAAGTGACATTCATTTTTTTCTTGACTATAGTTTCTTTTTTTATTAAGTTACAGGTTACATTTAAAAATGATTTAATTATTAAAGGCCTTTTATAGGTTATTAAAAACATGGACAATAGATACATATAATTTTCCACATTTCCTTATTTCAACCTTTGGATGGTGAACTGGGCTGGCAAGAATTTACACTAAGAATCCCATTAAGGATTTAAACTCAGAGACTCTGACAAATATTTCAGACTCCTCAAGGCATAATCTTTTCTATGCTGCATGGTGGGGCATTCTGTGATGACAAAACACATCTTATTGCTGATATATGCACCTGTGTCCCAGAGAATAATTCAATTGATTTTTACCAAAACTGTAAGCCTCATTGCACAAAATATTCACCTGAAATATGTGTTTTTGCTCTTAAATTATGTACTTTGTCCATTTTAGATGAGGTTTAAAGGTACTTACTGAGCTACATGCCTAAACAAAAATAGTCAAGAAGTGTGAAATAAAATAGAAAAAAGCAAAAGAATAGAAATATGAAATAATTCTTCAGCACAGAGAAGTGAAATGCATACCAAAGAAATCCTCCAAATGGTGGAGACTTGTCCCTTGGAATAAAGCAATTCTAGGTTGTAAGTTAAATCTTCCAGTTTTCTACTGTATATTCAAACTCTAAGATATCACTTTACCCTTTGCTCCTGAGGCAGCTCAGTCTGTTGTTTAAGTGCACAGAATATGGAAATAAACTTCCTGCTATCTGTTGCTTATCAGTCAAAAAACTGTGCAAGTTGCTCCTCAATTTCCTCATTTTGCAATGCACACAACAGCCCTTTGCACAGTATCATTGTAAGGATTAAATGAAATAATCCATGTAATATCTCATATAACAGTAGCTGGAGCTTCATAATGCTATGGAAATGCAAGCTATAATTTTTAGTATCTACCTATTTTTCCAATAAATATTTCCTCACATCTTTTTCTCTTCGATCTTAAGAACATTTTATTTCCACATACATTCATGTTTTGAGAACAATTTTAGTTTCCTTTGCCGGTTTATTATTGAGTAACTGCAGTACCTGAATTTTTCACAGGGCAGATACACAATCCTCCCACTTTTGTTAACAATGGGAATAGAAGAGTCTCCAGAATAGGAAGAATTGGATTAACTTCTGAATTCAAAATTTACCAGTATATATAACTGTATTTTCATCATCTTAATGCCCTATCTAGCTTTCCCAGTACATAAAGCAGGCACCATAGGAAATATTATATGAAAATATTATGAAATCATTCATTGCCACACACACACACACTAACACACACACAAACAAAACCCAGATATTGGCCCACTTCTCCATCTTTAGACTAACAGCCCCAATACGTGCACAGTGTATGTCATATACTTGTTCTTAAAAATAACTGAAGATAAAGATGTTTTCAATCTTCCAAAGGCCTTTTCAAATAAGAAATAACCATTAGTTGTCGTTAGCCTTGCCTTAGGTCAAAATAATATTATCCTATTTCTTTAGAAGCTTAGTCTGGAAAGGGTCAAGTAGCTGGTTCTATTTCTACCTTCATTAGCTCTCAGACAGGTGAGGTACAGGGATGTGGTTTTAGCTATATTCAAACAGTTTTCCTAATGGCACCTTTCTAAGTTTCTCGGATAATCTATTAAAATCCTTAGTCATTTCAGTTAAGCATTTTGGATATTCAGGAAATGAAAATTTTAATAACATCAACAGACATATTTAACACTCACATCTAAATTTTCTGTCAATATGGAAGAAAACATCATTCTTCTCACCACTAGAATGAACAAATGCCTACATATGGGACTTACCTCACACTTGCAAAGGAGAAAGAATATCTAAGACTAATCTATTGAAAGCCAATGATGTTTCTTCCCATAGACCAAAATTTTACCATACTTAGTTGAATTTGGGAAGAATTGGTGGCATTGGAAAGAATTTAATACTGTTGTTTTATTTCTAGCTCTTCCTTGACATACAATTATGTGTGAGCTTGTAAAATGCATCTAATTTCTTTGACCTTTAGATTTCACTGCAAATCTTCAACCCTGGAATATGCAGAAAATAAATAAAAGAATATTTTTTTAAAAAAAATTGTACTTTGTAGTGATAAAGCCTTCTAAATTGAAATGAGTTTTGTTCAAATATACAAGTAATTATTTTGGCAAGCATCACAGAACAAAATAAAGCCCCCCATTTTGCTAATGTGATGAATAAAAGCTATTTAATTAAGTTTAAATTGCTAAGGAAAATAAAATAATATAGATTAATCACAGTTGATTCTCCAGGCATTTGGGCATCACATATATTCTTAGCAAATTGTAGAAATCATAGGAATATAGTAGAGAAAGAAACATTTAAAATTCTCCTCAACTTTGAGGATCTGGGATTTTGAAGGAAGCACACATAGAAATGTTTAGTAAATGTATGACAAGACCAAGACAGACATTCATGTTTAAAAAGATTTAACCTCAGCACAATCCCAACTGAAAAGTATTTTCAAAACTTCTGATTTTAGTTAATTATATCTTTGTGAATCAGTCTGTTATTTTAGCTGACAACCTTGTTCAATGCCATGAAATCATCCATTATTACAATTACTCTGCCTTATCTAAATAACTGCTCTATAGTCAGGAATTGATGTTACACACATTTTGTTGTCACATTATTTACATACCTGTTAGCAGGATTTGACTTCTTTCAAAGTCAACAGAGGTTTGGAACGTAATCTCTTCTTCATACTAAATAGTAGTCTAATATTTTCAAGTTTTCCTATTATCCCTTTTTTTGAAATCTTCCTGAGCATTTAATAAAATATATAATAAGTAGATTCTATGCTAGACAATAAATTTTGCTTTGTTATGAAATAAATGTGTAGATGCAAAGGTTTAGTTAATGGAAGGTTCATATCCCTCACCTGAAAAAAGACCCCTTTTGGGTCATCTGGCCAACCCTTATAATGGAATAGCAGGTTCTTGGTAGACCAGCCAAGCTGGTGTCCTTCAGAAAATGAACATAAGTTTTATTAGTATTTGCTCCCTGAGGGACATTCGTCCCCAAGTCATTATTCACATTAATAACCTGGCAGCTGCATGTTGTGCAGCATCCTTCCCATCTTTGGAAAATTTCTATCATTTAATAGCAACACTATGGTTTGGCACCTAATTATTGAATGAGGATGCAGAGGTTGTGATTCTGAGGCTACCATCTGTCTGTTACTTGGGAGAGGCAACAATTTACTTTGAATATAAGCTTTTCCATCTCCCCTGGAACTAACTGTGCAATACCTTGTAAGTATCAGAATCAAAGCCACATAAAGTAGTTGAATATGCCAAGAAAAATGCCAAGAAAAATGAGGACAGTTTTCACTTTATCTCTTGCCCCAAATCTAGAACTGTTTGACATATTGTGTGCATAATAAATATTTTGTCAATTTTATTATAATTTATAATTTTCATATGCAAGTTACTATTTCATATTATTTTTAATAAAGAAAAAATCTGGTCATGATAAATTTTCATTTATAAGAATTTGGTCAGAAGACTGGGAGGACTTGTCCTATATATAAAGAGGAGTAAACACACAGCATATATATGATGTCACTTTTTAATTTTAAATTGTATTAAGATATAGCATATACAGAAAAGTGTGTACATTTAATTGTTGAGTGATAAAGTATTATAAAGTGAATACACCGTTTAAGTACCACTGAGGTCAAGGAATATTCTGTTAATAACATCCCAGAAGTTTCCTAGACATATCTCCTATGATATTCCTGGGAACTCACCCAAATAAACCTTCTTGCTTGATGTTTTTCAGGTATTTTGGAAATATTTATCAATGTTTGTGTTAAGTGCTTTTGCTAATTGAGAAATTTAAATTGGAAATAGAAGAAAGAAACATTTTTATATAGATAGCAACCTAGTCCTAGGCAGAATCCTGAGGAAATGAAATAAAAGACAAAAATTCCAAGAGTAGAGGGGCTAGAAATCCCAGGAGGGGCACTAGGCAGGGTGAGGTGGAAAAGAGAGAAGGAACTAGAACAAGTGCAGAGATTCAAAGCTAATTAAAAAGAGAATTGCACTGAAATAATGTCACATTGAGTGTATTTCATAACTGAACACTGATCTATTATTCTGGTTGAAGAAATTCAGTCACTTTTTTCCATCTCTTTCCTCTGCTGTTGTTGTTGTTTGCTTGTTTCATTTAAGAAGAAAGATTCAGTTATTAGAAAATTTGAGATAGGACTAAACTTGTAATTAGCATATTGAAGGGAATATTTTTATCCCACATCAACATTGATGGAGGAAACATTTTCTCCTCTATATTTACAACAGAATAAATGTATTTATTCATAGAATAAATAGTCTATGAATATTCCATATAAAATTACTTAAATTGTCCACCATTTTCTCTTTTCTAAGCCTTCTATTGATAAGGAAAACATACACCAGGTGAATTAAAATTTATTTTTTATTTATAATGTCTGAAGACATAACAAACAACAGGTAGATAAAGTTAAGTAAATTATTGGTGTAAAGCTCAGTGTGGTCACTGCTTAGTTAATATTTTAGTCCTTTGCATACAGATACACAATTACTCATAAAGCACCACACCTTTAAAAAGGGAAATGTTAATCTACAAACATGTAGAAATGGAGAAGTTGAGACGATGAAAATTGAGCAGCTTAACTCAAGGTGCTTAGTTAGTTAATTAAATTTTCTTCATCTATTCCTCCTACATTTATCTATTACCATTTTATTACAGCATACATGGAAAACTTTGTAGGGTTGTAGCAAATTTATGATCTTAATAGAAGAAATCAATTTTTAATCAATCATAAAATATACATTACCTGTAAAGCACATATAAAACTTTCTCTGGGATAAAGGCCACTTTATAGTATATTTTAATTTCAGTTGTAAGAGAATACACTTTATATTATACTTTAAATTCAGTGGTAAGAGAAATATGACTGTGAATAGATACCCAAAGTTGCAGTCAAATCATACTTACAAAAGTTCCTAAAAAAATAATACTGTTACACTATTATCATCAGAAAATACTTTACTTGTGCTACATTTTAAAATTTAGATTATCAATGACTTTACAAATGTTCCTAGCATTAGATATATGAGGGACATCTGAACCCATGTAATATAGTGCGTGTAATGGATGCTGGTGATGGCAGCATGGTCTTGTTATTGTAATTAATGCCATTGAATTGCACATTTGAAGGTGGTTAAAACAGAAAATTCTGAGTTATATTTATGTTATTATAATAAAAACTTTTAAAAATCCATTCTGGATTCTTATAAGGAATGGTTGACAAGACTGGGATTATTTAGGAACCACGCTACCTGATTGATGAAGCTTTCAGGAAAATGTCAGTCAATCCAGGCACATCGGCTAATGCTAAGATACTTACTGCTTTCAGCTATAGTTCTTAATGATGCTGATGACAGAATTATTTTTTCCTCCCAATATCTCAGGATTATCAAAATGAAAATAAGCATTTTTCCAAAACAAGAATATATTTTCTTAAAAGACTATATGTGTGGTGGTTTGGAGTTAGAAGTATCACAGAAAAACATATTCTTAAGCTTAATTCCTTCCTGTGGGTTTGAGCCTATTTTAAGCAGGACATTTTAAAGAGGTTACTTTAGTTAAGTATTCCTATTACCGGAGTCCTTTATAAGATGAAATTCAGGTGGAAAGATAAAGCCACAGAGGGAGCATCCAGATGCTGAACAATAAAGGAACCTGGAAGAGAAGGGAGACACGAGGAGACTCTGCCATTTGTAATGCCATATAAGAAGTTAAGATCCAAAGATCTCTGGCAAGCAGTCACTGAATGCCAGTCTTTGGGGAGAAAGCATCATCTTGATGGTGTATTGATTTGGACTTTCTTTTACTCTTAAAAGCATAAGAAAATAAATTTCCATTATTTAAGTTGACCCATTGCATGATATTTGCTTGAGCAGCCAAAGAAATGAAAACTAGGTGTAACTGGAGACAGCAACAAGGTTGTTTGTATCCAGTTCCTGGTCCCCCTAGAGTTTGCTGGACCCATCACCCACTCTGATTCTATGAGAAGAAGAACACCTCCCCAGGACCTTTTTTAGGTCTGCTGCCAGGTCTTTATTCTTCAAACTGTAGATGAGTGGGTTGAGCATGGGGGTGAAGATGGTGTAGAAGGCAGACACCACCTTGTCTTTCTCTGGTGTGTGATATGAATGGGGCAGAACATTGGTGTAGAAGGCTGCCCCATAGAAAATGCTCACCATCATGATATGGGAGGAACAGGTAGCAAAGGCTTTGCATCGGGCCTCAGCAGAGTTCATCGATGGATGGTGATCAGGATCCGTGTGTAGGAGACACAGATGATAGATATGGGAATAAGCACCATCAGCACACAGCAGGCATACATCAGGGTCTTGTAGAAGGAGGTGTCAATACATGACAGCTTCAGCAAGGCTGGGATCTCACAGAAAAAGTGATTGATTTCTCAGGACCCACAGTAAGGGAAACTTATAGTGATGGAGATCAGTATAAATGCCTCCCAGGAACCACCAACCTAGAAGCCCACCACCATAAAGAAGCAAATCCTGTGGTTCATGAGGAGAGGGTGTCGGAGGGGGTTGCATACAGCTACAAACCTGTCAAAGGCCATGAGGCCCAGCAAGAAGAATTCCCCTCCAATCAGGGTCTCACAGAAGAATATTTGAACCGCACGGTCTAGGAAGGAGATGGTCTTTTCCTTGGATAGAAGGTCTGGCAGCATCTTTGGGACAGTGATGCAGATATACACTGTATCCATGAGGGAGAGTTTGCTGAGTAAGAAGTACATGCATGTATGGAGACTTGAGTCCATGAGTATGAGCAGAATCATGATCAAGTTGGCTGTTACAGCCACCACAACGATGGAAAAAATGACTGCAAAGAAAAGCCCAGGAAACAGAGGATGGGTGTGAGTCCCAAGGGGATGAAGTCAATGGACTTCTTAAAAATGGCCCTCATGTCCATGGTACATGATAGCTCCTAGGATTTTAAAGACAGAAAGTTATTTTGTTAACAATCTAGTATTTAGACATGGCCCATCATGAATAGTATGTCAGAGCAGTGTGCAATAAAAGAAAGAACAGGGACTTTAGAGTCATAGTCTTCTGATTCTTATTTCCAATATTAATTGCATGTTTCATATTAGAGAGACTAATCTCAAAACATATCATCATCTGTGAAAAATTCATATAAAGGCTATATTGCTACTGGCTGTAAGAGAAAAATAAATATAAAATTCATAAAGTGCTAGTTTCAGAGCTTGTTTTATTTTCATTTTGAATCTTTTTCTACATTCATTTTCTAGACATATTGCTTAGGTTGAAAATTTTCTGAGATTGCTAGCTGTGCCATTACCCCATATTTCCTTGCAATCTGTATCCATATGGAAATTGAATTTAAATTGCATCATTAAGATGATTGCACAGTTAGGATCATTCAAAGTCAACAAATTGCGCTTAAATAAATTGATAGAAAAATAAATGTGGAGTCAATAAATATAGGTAATTTTAACTTATTTCATTTGTTCTTGTTTTTAAGTGTTGTGACTGGTTAGAACATCAAGATTTACAAGGTGGGGCTGTGCATTTTATTTCAAGATCACAGTCTGCTGCAGTTTAAGGCTAACTGTTGTGATGCAAAGAAAGCTTATGTTTTAGACATGGATTACAATTTTAAACTGATTATCTGTCCTAAAAGAATAATTTGGTGGCCATAAATCTTGAATGACATCCTCAAGCATCTTTGCTCAACAGGCATAGCTTAGAATGCATCATTGTGGACTATTTTCTAGTTAATACCCTGGAGCCTACCAAAATTGTATGATTTAGTACTGCATTCTATAATTCAATAATGGCATAAACATCTTAAAGTATTGTTCCCTCAAAAGGTTAGGACAATTTCTCTTATGGGGTGGCATCCTGAACATATCACTATATAATATACTATCTTAGGAGTCCATTCTAGGTGATATTATCTTTCCTTACATTTCTTTTCCTACCATGCTGCTTATTCTTCATATTTGTAAGTAAAGGTGACTCTAGATGAAAAGAAATTCTTGACTTTAGAGGAAAAAAATACACTGCAGTATTAGAGAATCTTGGGAAAAAATGAAATGAATTTTCATTCATTTTATCCTTGAGGAATATAAATGCCCATCTCTTTGATGTATTTGGGAATCTTGAGGGATAAATTGTCCATTATTATTTCCTTTGTATAAATACTTAACATAGTGTGGCTTTCACAATTTCCATGAGAGGATTACAGAAGAAGCCTATTTCTGTAAAATATATTAGTCACAAAAAATGTAAACATTCCTGGATCTTTTGTTTCCACAATAGATGAATATATGGTCTCTGAAGCCTCCAGAAAGAACTCCCTTTTATGTTGAAACCAAAATTATGGGTAATAAGAGGAATTCTTTTTCCCTTCTGAGTGTTCATCAAAAATAATTATGAATAATGGAATCTCCACAAAGTAAAAAAAAACAAAAACACACAAAAAACAGAAAATACAATATACAACACCCTCAAAAAGCACCAGTTTTCTTTTGGTCTATGCTGAAATATAAATGTGTTCTGTCTTGTCAGTTGAGAAAAAAATAAACAAATTCCTAGATATTTGATAAATCAATACCTAAAAGTTAGAGATTAAGATTTGTCAAACTTGATGAAAGTAAACAAATTTTGATTTCTTTACTATATAAAAAAATTCATCATAACAGCCACAGCACTGAATCCAAGGCCAAGAGACTGAGCAAAAAGTATTACAACTAAAACTATGTTTAACAGAGCTTCTGCAACAACTGCTTAGAAAATAAAATATTTCTGCCAGGAAGCAGTACTTTATTTTGACCAAAATCATTTAATTTTTTTCACTTAGATAAATACACAGAATTTATATGTAAATAGATAGAGTCAAATCATCTCCTAATCATGTCTTTAAAATTAATCTTTAAAGTACAGAAATAAACAATAAAGTGAAAACCAAATCAAGCTAAAAATCACTTAAGAAAACATATGATTTTGCCTCAAAATGCACCAGAGAATTCTGTTTCATAAAACCATTCAGATTAGAACACACCAAGCATTCAAAAGAAAAGGTGATGCCTCATTAGCTTAAGTCTTTTTGTGTGAGGAATGAAAACTTTTCCAATTCATAGATCTCATTTTAAAGTAGACTCTAAAATAATGGAGACTAAAAAATTGAAAATTATCATTTAAGTCAACTGATTTATTTTTTTAAAAGACTCAGAGATGCAGACAGTAAAAGAACTATAAATTGGTTCCTGGCCATATGTGTGTGTGCTCAGAGTGCTCGTGTGTGTGAGAAGGGAACAGACCATGGTAGAGCAGGAGCAGCATATGAAAGATATGCAGAACCAAGAGGCATATATACAACCAAACATGACACATGCTTGAGGAGTGTAACGTTGTGTCATGTGCTAGCTGGCATTACAGGAAAACTGTTCAATTACTATCTACATTATCAACAAAATTATATATTATAATTTACCCCTTTTTAGTGCAGGTTCCCTGCAACAAATTTTAGCAACCATGTTGACACTATTGCTTAACATATGTATAGTTTGGTTTATTCACACATAAAACAACCCTATTTTCCATTCCCTACTCGTAACCTTTCTTTCATCATCACCATTCTCCATTGTTCAATGCTATCACTACAGTGATACCAGAAAAGAAAAAAAAAAAAGGAAAACTTTCTAGCTGTATGGTGCCAGGCCCAGGCTTTTCTGCTATTCAAAGCAGAGGATTTCCTGATTCCCAAGACTGTTTAAAACATCACACAGCAATGCCACATACTCACATGGCAAAGTTTTGAGGAGTGGTGGAAAAATCCATCCAAGATGAGGCAGGCACTGTGTAGATGAATTTAGGGTCTCTGGTGTCTTTACATCTGAGGGTTGTCATTGGAAGGGATGGTGAACTTTGGGAGTTACATTGATCTTGCCTATGGACAGTCACATGGAAGAAAAGTAAGGAAACCTAGGAGGATCTGTGTGTAAAGATGCTAGCTGTTAGAAGCTTTATCTTTTAAGGACCTGAGAAATTTGAGAGAAGCCACAGAAATCTAGGCACAATGTATGACCCTCATAGCAACTTGTAAGAAAAATCTTTCTAGTGAGGTCAGGTTACATTCAACCAGAAGAAATCTATGTGCCCAAGATCAAGATCTTTCTGACCAATGCTTTGTGACACTCTTTTCCAAGGAATCCACCACGACTAAACTATGAGAAGAAAGCTCCAAGTGTACTTGATGACACTGTAGCAATAATGCTGTTAACTAGAATTTATTTCCTCCATCTGACACTTTTTTCAAAAGCTTATAATGCCTTCAAAAGGCAAAGCTTTCCATTCAATTCTTAGAGATAAAATCCCTCCAGTGTAAACACAATCTATGTTCAAGGCATTGTTCCAAGTGTTAAGATTAACACCTTCCACTATCATTTAGGAGTTTACAAAGGGATTGAGAAATACAACACATACATAAATTAACTGTCAGTAAAGAAGATTATTATAAGTCTAAAGTGAAGATTTCTAGGGAAGACAAAAGTACATTGCACTGGGGAGATTTGAAGTCTTTTAGCAGAACTAATATGTACAGTAGCAACATATTCAGCTACCCCTTGTAGAACCATCTAATTAGACTGGGAGATGACATGCACAGAGGTACCAAAGCAGTCTTTTGTCAAAGGTCCTACAAAAGCTTTTTACCTTTCACAGGCTGAATTACTTCTCTTGACCTCTGTTTTTTGAAGGTATAAAAAAGGGATTGTATCATTAATCAAAAATTCCATATAACTCAATGATTAATAAATTATATGTTGCTGCATGAGGAAAATGTGGTCAAGGGATGCATACTGGGGCATATCTACTTTGGAGAAGTTTGTAATGAGAAGACAACTATATATGTGGAAGGCATCAAGAGATGTAGGAGGAGAAACAAGAGGCTGCAGTGTCTCCAAAACCAGATGAGCAAATAAAGCTTGCTTTCTAGCAAGCAGATTTTAAATATTTTCCAAGTATTGAATCAGAATAAACAACCATTTCCAAGAAGACTCTGTGGTTTGGACGAAGTAATTTGTATCAGAGTCTTTACCTCAAAGAGCACACATTATGGCTGGAGAGTGAAATATACTGAAAGTATGGAACATTTAAAGAACACTTAAATGCTAACTACTTGGGAAAAAGTAGTGATATAATAAGAAACAAGAGAAAACCAGGTTCAGTTTGGTAAGAACAAAGAGCATGAGAGCAGAGAATAAAATTGGTCTGATGTTTTAAATTTGAGCTAAAAATAGAGTAGTGCAGAATGATGGGTGGTTTTAACCAATATCAGGAAAACCTCTCAGGTAGAAATAGCAGGGCACATGGGTGAAGGCAGTGAGGGAGGGTCTGGTCCAACTGAAGCTGAAAGGTAACTTGGAGAAAAGTTGTGTGCAGAGTAGGGTGAACTGGTATATACTCGGTCTGAAAAGTGAAGGCTGAGAGATTTTTGACTCAAAATATCTGGAAACAGGATGTAATAGTGAAATGTTTGGGTAGGAAAGTTACATGATGAAATCATTATTGAAGAAAGCTATAGCTAAATATATAATTGGCAGTTTTAATCAGAGTAATCTTTAAAACAAAATGATTAATATTAATTATTATTAATATTTGATATTGATGTTACAATGAACTGTAACCACAGAACTCTTTTTCTTTTCCTTGTTTGTTTATATTTACTAAACATGCAATCTTTTGTATACTCTGATAAATCAGGAAAATATTTTGACATTGTTTCTCCTTTCCCCCACGGTAAATTGGAATTCCATTTATCTCTTTTATTCACACTGTCTCAAATCTTTGTTTTCATGTATTCCCTTAGTCATCCTTTTCACCACTTCTATTCCTCCATAAAATTCCTTATTTCATTAGTGCGATGGGAATGCATCCACTACTTCCTCCCACCAATTCCCTGTCAATTTGGGATTAATCAAAGTGTAAAATTAACATAAACCAACAAAGATAGATGAATCTTCTCTTAATTTACAAAATAAAAATAGTGCTAGTGCTACAATGGAATGTAAATATATATTGAAAACTAACTGCATCATGAAGTAGCAATGTTGGAAACACATGAATTCAAATTCTGGTATTCAATTTATCTAAAAAATATTGACAAGGATATCAGCATTGATAAAAAAAAAAGCACAAGTAGGTTCTTATAGTACTAGGTAATGGTTATAAATTCCAACCTCCCTGCTGTCAGAAAGATAGCTACTATTTTGATCCACAGACATATCTTTTTCAGTAGTCCTATCAGACAATTTGTTTTCTGACAAATAGAAATCAAAGAATTTAGTCCACCCCAATAATGCTATAGAAGAGTAAATGCAGACTCAAGAAAAGGACCAACTACACAAGACCTGCAGTAGTAGAGTAGTTGGTGAGAAGACAAGACCTGCTACTCTAAACATAGACTATTCATTATGGTACCATATAATCTAAATATGTGACATATAAATAAACCAATTTTCTTTCAAACACTGAGCCCAGGAGACTTTCATACAACCATGCTATGAATATTTTCAGGGGATTTCTTTGAGGAATATTATCAGTCTTTATGAAAAAAAAAGGTTTGGTTTTTGAGGCTCTGATAGCACATGTGAATGGCTTATGAGATAAGAAAAGGAGAAATACTTAAAAATCAGAATTATAAAAGAAAATATTCAATAATTTTCTATCTGCTTCAAATCATGCAGAAAACCTTTATGTACTCATGGACACATAACAAAGACATCAATACTTGCCTTAAAAATTGTCAGAAAAAAATCCAGTTTTCTCTCTTTTTAGTTCATACTTATGCCCTACCCATTAATTTATTAAAATTCCCCTCAAAATGGATACTGTGTACTTTTCCAAACAATAGCTCTTATATATTCCTGTCTTGTTCAATAAATCCATTCATACCCTTCTAAATTATTACATGATTCCACTTAGCTTTCCATGTTTCAACCTAAATTATCCCTTTTCCAATAGTCAAGTTTCCAGAAAGTGAATGCACTTATTTATTTATCCATCCTAATCTCGAAGAGACCATTTCCTCAGTAGTTAGCAGATAAGGCCATATATCATGTTGAACTTCAAATAGAGTGATATCTAAAGAAAACATCCCTTTTGGGGAAGATGGTCAGTCTGGTATCCAAAAAAAACTAAGATCCTACCTCAGAGCAGCTGAGTCCAAGCCTTAGACTTAGTGAAATTATAGTCGTCTTAAATACTTGGTTATGGAGGTGTGGTTTGATCAAAAGATTGGTATTTCCACCTCTCCCAGGAGGAAAACACCAGTTAGCAATTAATCCAAGTTTTGTTGGTTTACCTTGTGCCTTAGAGGAAGATCAACCAAAACCCTTTCCCTCTTGTCAGAAGGAACATTTTTTTACCAAGTGAAAGGTAATTATTTCTTGATATTTCATCATATAACTGTTTGTCTAATTCTGATATCTCTCCAGAGTAATAAAAATATGTGATTTGGGAGTGAGGGATAGGAACTGAAAAATATTGAAAATTTCTAACAGGGACTATGGCAATGAACTAAGTGTCTGTGCCAAACTTATGAAAATTTCTCTTCCATGTCATTGACCTAAATTGTTTGGGGAAAAATATATATTAAAGGATGTGTGTTTGATATTCAAAAAGGCTAAGTAGTTTTATAAATATTCATCAAGTGGGTATCAGAGAAGAAATTCAAAATTAATATGGATAACAGATATGAGAAAGAGAGAAGTGAACAAAGAAGTAGAGAAGAAAGAAGAAAGTGAAGTAAGGAGGGAGGAGAAAAGAAAAGGGAAAAAGATAAAAAGTGATGGATTAAAACAGGAAGAAGTGATACATTTTCTGAAAATTCTTTTGAATAGGTGTATTAGTCAGGGTTTTCTTGCAAAACAGAATCTACCAGAGATATCTGTAAATAATATGAGATTTTATAAAATTGTCTCACATGACAATTTTATATGCCCAAGTCCATATTCTGTAGGGCTGATTGCAAACCAGGGGCTCTGATGTAGCTCCTTGATGAGTTCCCTAGTAGATGCTGGCTGTCTGAACTAGAGATAGGAATCTTTTCTAATGCTGAAATAACTTTCCATTTTAAGGCCCTCAAATGATTGGATGAGACATTAAACATTGCTGATGGCTGATAACAAGCTCCGCATTTGATTGTAGATTTAAACAGCCATGTATGCAATCAACTCACTGATGACTAACATCCATGAAATGCCTTTGTATTACAATTAGCCCAATTCTAGCTTGACGAAACAACTAGGCACCGTTATCTGGCAGAATTGACACATTAGCCTAATCACAATTTGTATTTTAAGATATTTAAATATGATGGAAATTGAATTTTCTAACTCTTAAATTCATTTTATATCATTAAATAAGAAATTAAAAAAGGAGGTGGTTATGGATGGGGAGGAGAGCAACTTAAGTAACAATAACCTCAACAACAACAGCATCATTATGAACTGTTTCTCCTACATAGTTATGTTAATGTATACATTATTAATGTGATTTTTAAACATACAAAACTATCAGACATAGGCCATATGCCTACTACATTACAGATGAAGAGAACACATTTCCAAACATTAAGAATGCTATTGTACAATTAATTCATCCTATATAACATTTAAAGAGGCATCAATAAATACAACAATTCTTCACGCAGATATTGAATCAATCTAAATAGAAGTCTCCATCCAGGTTAAAGTGACTTACCACAGAGCCACACAGGGGTTATAGCCTTATATTTATCCTTTCAGTCCTGAGTTGGGCTGATAGAGCCTGGATAAAGGCACCAAGGTGTTGATTTTGGTGTCAGCATCCCCTTCCATTTACCCCAATGTGCCATATGACTACCATTGACTTTGATTTCCATGTCATGAGAATAGTTGTAATGTGCTCCTATTACAATTAAGTCAGGCTTCTATAATTATTATCAACAAGTTTGTTAAGGAAAATAGCTCAAATATAAAGATTGTAAGGATCAGTCTATGTTCCTGACATATATATTACTGCTTTTTTCTTACAATGTTGAAATTAGCCATCTTGCACAAAATGGAAAACAGTCCAAATTATTTATAATATATAGATATTGTGTGACTCCTCAATCTGTCTTTGCATGTATCTTATTCATCTTCTCTTCTTCTCATCCTCCCTCCTTATCCTGCAGCTCTTCCATTTCTTTTCCAATTGTATTTAATATATAGATGTAGAAACAGATATGATCCCTACAAACTATAATGGTGATTCCCAAAGATTGAGAAGTTAGAATACCAGTCTTTGGATTGATTTCAAATAATATGGTTTTATTTTAAATAATTCTTTCTGCAAAGTGCAATTCAATGAGCTTCCTGGAATTCAGGGTAAAATAAAACTCATTTGAAAAAGCCTGTTATTTATCATACTAAGACATATTAATTTTTATTACAAAGCGCTTTCTAAATTTCCAGAAATTTATCTCTTTCCTCATGTCCCTGGAAGAAAGAGGAACATATCAGTTGATCCCAGCAGGAGATGCAGATTACTATAATAATACATAAGAAATGACAGAGAGGTTGGTGAAAACAATATCACAGGTGAAATAATATTGGAACTAGAAGATATTTCTGAAGTCATATAATGAAATCATCTACTTTTGGGTATTACTAACCAGGCAGAGCCATGTTAGGAAAGTGCTAAGAGATTCCTGAACTTGGGATAATTATATCTAGGTTGCAGCAATAGCGGGATCATTTCTTGAGTGTCCTTGGGCATGAAAAACACATGATTTTCCATGTGTTAAATAATGTTTCACACAGTCATTTCTAAGGTTTATTCACACACTAATATTGTATAATGCTGAGTTTAAATGATGTTTTTTTAATTGTTAAAATTCTTATTGTTTTCTTATGATTTCTTAATATTTCTTAATATGCAGGAATCTTATTACTACTACCAATATACTTATTCATTACAAAGTCAAGTGAAAGAAATCATGTTTGTTATATTTCTCTTGAGAAGGTGCTTTGGGATACCATAAAGACTAGGAATCACTGAATGAGGAATCAATATGGTAAAGCAAATGATGTTGAGGTAAACAGTGAAGTAACGGGCATAAAAACTGACAATTGAACCTCCCCAGAGCACATTTCAAGTGATCAGACATCTGAGACAGGGAACGCTGCCATGAGTTTGAATCAGGTGTGTGCCCTAATTTGAAAAGAAAATTCTCCCCACTATTCTCCCTTTTTATGGAGCATTTGAAGTCTCAATGTTGGGGGAATTCCTTGATATTTCAGATTAAAAATTATTTATATCAGTATGTTAGAAATAAAATGGTTGGTTGAACATAATAATGAGGAAGCAGATATAGGTTTATCTACATTTTTCATTATGCAAAATCATCAAATAGACTGGAACCTGAGTAGATATGTAATTCTGACCAAAACAAACAAATCTACAATGAATAAGTTTCTACCTCAACTCTCTTTAATGTATCCCCATTTCTTTACCTGTCATAACATAGAAGTCCATTTTAAAAGATGCTAAAATTTCCCTATTCCTACATATTCTGATAACTTAAAATAATGAACTTTAACATTTAGTTCTGGGAAGAATTGAGGGGAAGCAAGCAGAAGTGTGGCTCGCCAATCTAGTAAGCTTAAGCCCGTAGTTGGTACCGCTACTGGCCAAGCAGCGCGGCTGGAACGGGTGACAACGCCCTCGGCCTGGTACGGGTGATATCGCCCTCTCTTGCCCTATTGCCCACTTGCTGTTTGTCTCCCCCCCATTTTTTCTTTTCGCTCCCGCCTCCCTCTTATGTCCCTCCTACCTTCTTGCCACACCCCACCCACTTCCCTACCACTATATAAGATGTAGGCTTCTGAAATAAAGCAGACTGCGCCATCAGCCTGTCTCTGCGAACATCATTCGCGCCGTCCTTACCTCCTTCCCAGGCAACAATTGGCGCCCAACGTGGGGCACCCTCCGGTCCTTCTTGCTTATTTTCTAATGTTCCACTATCTTTTTATCGTGCTTATCGCTGTTCTTGCCATTCTCTTCGGTGCCATTCTGGCCATAGTAGCTCCGGCTGACTGGTCTTTGGCAGGCCGTACCTTCCTTGCTATAGCCTTTCTCTTCATAATAGCCTCTGCCACAGCGCTTGCTTACTTCGAATTTTAATTCTGAGAACCATAACTACTCAAGCCACCAGCTGCAGCGAAGGACCTCCAGGCCGCCAACTCCCAGGTAAGGACCCCCGCCCATATCATGGGCCCCAACCTTTCTAAAAAGCAGTACCCGCAGGTACGGGCTCTTGCTGCACTCTTGGATTGCTACAACTGTCGCGTAACAATAAAACAGTTGCAGAAATACTGGGATTTAATACTCCCAATCAATCCCTGGCTGTCTACAGCCAACCTATGGGACCCAGAGACCTTCCGATTGCTCATTGATTGAATAACTTCGGCAATGGAGCACGAGAATAAAAGATTCCCTCCCGGACTTATCCCTACCTTAATTACCATTCGAGCCTGCCTTCAAGGCAGCGAACCACCTACAGCAATATTTTCTGTGGACTCTGAGGAAAAGGAAGAGAGAGATAGCACCTCGTTGGTTCTTCAATATAATAATTTAGTTGAGGAAGAAGAATCAAATGAACTGAAATGGTGCAAACAACAAAATGGTGCACTTCCGCCTTCTTCCTCAGAGACAGGGCATCCTAAAACTGGTAAACAACAAAATGGCGATTTCCCGCCTACGCTGCCGGCGCCATCTTGTTCTACCGAACAAAGACCGGAAGCATTATACCCAACACTTCCGTCACTTGCCTCATATGCTCAAGCTGAAACCGAAAGCAGCTCAGACAATGAGGCAGACGATAAGCCAATAAATAAACAAGAGAAATCAAAGGACAAAATGTCTAATAAAAGGGAAACAAAAACCCCTCAGTTCCTCCTGCCTCAAAACCCATTTACCACTCCACAACAATCTCCAGACCCTAAGCTTGCTATGTTCGGTCAGATTCCCCCTAAAACAGGTGCATTTGGCCAGTCTGGATTTTCTTTTGGACAGGCTGACCCCCCTACTCATATACTCTTCCAAGTGCTTTGTCGAGCGAGAGACCATAATAATCGACACTGGAATCGCTATTTTATCCCCGAGCCTGATCAAACCCCTGAACAAGATGAGAGTCCAAATGCCCAGATTTTTCCCATGAATATTAATGTAAAACCCCAGAGACCACTTCCTTGGTACCCTACAGACCACAAGGAGATACAAAGACTTAGAAATGTAGCAAAAGAGGATGGGTTTGGCAGCCCGTATGCCCAGCAGCTCTTAGAGAATATTGCAATTAATCTTAATATCCCCAAGGATTGGCTTGACCTAGCTAGAGCAATCCTCACACCAGGACAATTCATTAACTGGAAAGCCCATTACCAAGATCAATGTGAGCAACAAGCGGAGATAAACATCCGCAATAATGTCGCACTGAATCTTGACTGCCTTATGGGCCTCGGCCAGTACTCTAACCCGGCCGTATATACCCAAGCACCAGCAGTTTACTGGGACCAAGTTCGACAGTGTGCCCTAAAAGCCTTTAAAAACTGTTCAGCAACAAAAGCTGAAAAATTCAGCAAACTAGTACAAAAAAAGGATGAGGACTTTTCCGCCTTTGTCTCTAGAGTTCAGGAAGCATGTACTAGGAAAGTTGACAACCCCCAAGCACAAGAAGCACTCGCTAAAGAGCTTATCCTTGACGGGGCTAACACAATTTGCAAACAGGCTATTAATCCCATTCGTACTTCTTCCATACATGATTGGATTTTGCAGTGCTGTGACCTTGATCAAACCACCCAGGTCCTGGCAACAACATTGGCCAATTCCTTAGCTCAAGCATTAGCTCTTAACAGCACTTGCTTTAGCTGTAACAAGCCAGGCCATTTTGCCAAGGATTGTCCCATAAACATAGCCAATAGAAGAGAAGAACTAAACAATAGGCCTACTCAAAGAACAAAACCTCGTACTCCGTGCCCTAAATGCCAGCGAGGTTTTCATTGGGCTAGAGACTGTAAATCAAAAACCAATAAGGAAGGCCAGCCTTTAAACTTCTTGGGGGGCAGGTCTCAGCCCCGTCCACAAGAGACCAAGGGACTAATGCTCCCAAAGCCATAAAATGGGC
>JAQZBX010019915.1:0-33420 GCA_029593785.1 Cabassous unicinctus
AGAAGCCTGAAACCTGGCAAACGCCGGCAGCTGTCTTGCTCTAACACGTGGCAATGGACTGTGGTGAGAGAAGAAACTTAATGCTTTATGGCCTGGTATCTGTGGACTTCTACCCCAAATAAATACCCTTTATAAAGACCAACTCATTTTTGGTATTTCACATTAGCACCCCTTTGGCTGACTAATACAAGGACTATCAGAAAATCCCAAAAGAACAGCTTCCTTCATTTAAGTGAGGTTTACTTCTGGTGGGAATTTTTGCTGTTCCATCTGTGAAAATAGTGAAATTAGTCATTTATTTTAAAAAAGAAAAAGAAAACAAAACAAAATAAAATGAAAAAAAAAATCAGTCATTTACATTTGACCTGGCTTTTCCAAACTTTATGATCCAAAGTATTTTGGGGGGATTAGAAAATATAATTTAAACTCTCACTTCAAATTCTAGCATTTCATGTCCTACAATCAAAGAACACAACTGAGGTCCAATGATGAATGCACACTAAATCCTAATCATACCAACATATCTAAAATAAGGCTTGCATTTGAATGGAAGTAATGAACTCTTAAATTATACATTTTCATATTTTCATTGTAGACAGATCAAAATGAATCTTTTTTCATCCAATTATTAACAAAGAGAATTCTGAGGTAGAAACATTTACCTCTCTCATATTTCCCCAGGGGAAAAGCCATCATCAAATTTTGAAATGTATTTTTCCATAATGCTTCAACTCTTCCATGAATACTTTTGCAAATAAAGTGTGTGCCAAATTTTCCTTGTATAGCTATAACTCTTAGTGTTTGTGCATGCACTTTAATATGAAACTGTATCAAAATAAAATTAACAGCATTGTGACTAGGTACTATCTTTCAAGGTTTTTCATTGACTATATCCCATCATTGAGCAGGTGATCAATAGGTATTTCTTGACATATTGGTTGCCTAAAAACAACAATGTTGAATTAATTGCATTGATGATGATGATTTCAGAAAGTCTGCCAAGTCTATCTACCTCAAGTCCCTCACTATCTGCCACTGATTATCATTACAATTCTTATTTTAATAATATAGCCAAGATGGAGTTCATGGAAATCAAAATATAACAGTGTAAATTATTACAAAATATAATTATTAGAACAGTTGCCAAAAAGACCAAAAGCAAAGGTTAAATCTTTTAGATAGAGGGCATGTGAGCAAATATATTTTGGTAGTGATTTGGTACACATACAGTTATTCAATAACTTCTGAGGTGTTGAGATCTAGGTGGACAATACAGCAATTTAAATAATGAAGGAAATTAGAATCATAGAATTGTATAAAATTTAGAATACAGGAGGTAAAATGATTTTACCTGAGTTACTGGTGTTTAGGCCAATTGATTACCATAACATTTTCTCATTTAATTCTCAAATATTCTACTTGAGTTAAGTGTTTATGTCCTCATGTTTGTTGTGTTTTTTTTTTTAATTTTTATGAAGGAACAGAGGCTCAGAGTTTGCATAACTTTTCCTATTTCATACACATGCTAGGATTTCAACTCATTGCTCACTTTTTTAGACAAAGGATTGGATATAGAATTCCATCACCTCAGACTTTGGTTGTCTCAGCAATTATTTAAAATTTCAAACCAGTTCTTATAGTTGAAAAAAACTGTGGAGCTAAATATCTACCTCTCAGAGTTGTGAGAATTATTAAGAAATTGTAAAGAGCTTCCCACACTTTATTTATTTTATCATATGACATTTTTATTTTCTGTTATTATGATCTCATTTGTGATTGTGAAATCTCCAGAATATAACAGCATAAGACAGCACTCAGTTGTTGAGGAATCTATTTAAATATTAAAAAAAAAACACAACTGTTTCCTTACATGCAGTTTAACGTAATTACTTTCATATTGAATTACATTGAATTATTACTTTTACATTGAACATAATTTCTTTATTTTTGTATCAGCTTTTATAAAAAATTAATTTAGTCCTTTTTCCATTCTATATCATCTGGAGGATTGATTTCAGCTTTCCTTTTACATTTATCCAACCAGTTGGTATTCAAAACTGTACTACCAGTTTCTATAACCAATTTGTTCATAGTATGCTTCACTTCATGAGAACCATATGAATAGATCTGCCAAAACAATTTGTTTAAAACTGCATCTCCACCTTCTCATTCTTTTCTTATTATTTGAGCTCACCAGCCAATTTATCTTAATTTCTTGCATAATGACATAATGATGGCTATATGTTCTTTTCATCTGCTCTGACCTCTTTTGAATTAGGCACACTTCTTTCTCTTCTAGCTTTACCTGTCTCACAACCTCTGGATTTTTCATTTTCATTTGGGATGCAGAGACTTCAGGTTCTGATCCATTCTGATACACTGTATTATCTGATACCTAAAAGAAGTGGTATTCTTACATGCTTCTCAGTCAACTATCTTATGTATATTAGAAAATGTTTTATGTATTACATGATAGTTAAATTTAAGTCATCAAAAGTGTTGTCATAAATATCAATTTTTTAAACCATCAAGTGGATGACCTTCATGAATCCCTTAGAGGGTATTTTAAGTGTCAGCATGAAACCAACATTTGTCCCTTAGCACCTACATCATGTGTCACTTAATATAATTTTAGAGTACTTTATACATGTGTCATATCTGCTCCTCAGCCAATTACATCATATAAACAGGGACTGTGTTTCATAATTCTTCATATTTCCCTATAGAGTTTTGGACACATAATATTTTTGTGAATAAGAATTTTATATTTAATTTAAGGGACACATACTATAAGAATCCATTATCTATCCTTAAAAAAGAAAAGAATACAAGGTCATGACAAAACTTGTAATGTCATATTATAAAACTCAAGTAAATACCTATTCAGATATGAAAAAAGCAAATTATTTTTAAGTGCTAATTATTACAAAGAATGGATACAAAGAGTTACAATGTTTATTTATCACTTTTCATTAACTGTATGAAGCCAATTAGCTATTACTTTATTCTGTTCAATGACAGTTGTAAGTAGAAATGTGGGATACAATCTCTGAAATCTTCAATACCAGCTTTCTCTCTCAAATTCAGTATATCTCAATACTTCTCAAGAAAACTGAAATATTGACTTAAAGCTTTTAGCATTTCTTTTATGACATCAAGAATCATTTTGTGAGGGAAAAATAATTTTTAAAAATGATTAAGAAATTAAAAGTCTTATGTTTGTGAATTATTATTTTTTAATTATATCATTTTAAATTGGAAAATCTCTTCTAGGAGACTACAAGTTTGGGAGAAAAAGATCAGAGATTTATTCTCCCTTAAAATAGCATGCATTTTTTTCTGAATGAGTCATAGTAGCGTCTGAAAATTTTGAGCATAAAATCTTTACAGGTTGATGTGTGGAGTCTTGATTCTCAGAGTTTTATAGTATTCTAAAATAAATATAGAATATCAATAGAAAAATCATATCAACATAAAAGAGTTCATACTTAGTCTGTTAGATTTGGTTAGAGCTGTTTTTTCCCTTCAGTAAAATAGTATAAGTACAAAGTTTAAAATAAAACATTTATATTGATTCAGTAAGACACTTTTATATTAGCAAAAATAATAATAATTGGAACTCACATCTTTCGGAATATATATCCTTTCAAAATACCAAGTTATCTGTAATGAAATATAGCTCTTTATTGCTACCAGATTATTCCTTTCTCACGTTTGGCCTTAATATTTAACTTGATGCCTCTGCTTGCAACTCATTCTAATTTGCTTTTCTAGACACATTGGCTAAATTATCTTAACTTACAACATCCCTATGGAATTCTGGTTCCCTCCCCAACTATATCTTGGCAAGAAGCAAAAATACCCAAGACAGAGCAATAATGTAACTGGATTTTGCTAGGTTCTTGACTAAGCTACAAGAAATGAATTTCAATAGCGTGTAAGCATAGTTAGGCCAATAATTTATTAAGGTAGGGAGGGAGGAAAAATGGGAGAAAATAACAGATCATGGGTCCAAGAGAGAGGGGAAGGGACTGAAGTGTGATAAAATGGGCTGATTTACAGATACAATTTCCCATTATAGAGTATAGCAAGAGAGAGCAAAAGCACTTTGTGCTTGCTTTTTAAACCATTACTTATTCTGCCCCTTTGCTAATGGCATGGGAGGAGTTCCAGCTGTTTGCTGTTTTGATTGATTGCCACACCCATCAATCCCCCAGGAGATCCCAATGATATGGTCCCTGGAGAATATCCAGGGGTTCTCCTGACTTCCAGAGGAAATCTCATTCTGAATTGGATTTCTCATGAGAGTCTTCCAGCAGCCTTCTTGGGGATATCAATGCGGACTTCTTGCCAGGTTCCAGATCCATCTATTGATTCCTTATCTAGCCTGCTTCAGTATTACTCACTGGAGAAAATACAAACTCAAAGTTGTATATTTTTAAGGTCCTTTCTTACCTCCAGTTTTTTAGTGATTTTTTTTTCACGTGATTTCTTTAGCTGGACCTTGCAATATAAACACTAGAATTATCACACCACTATCATCACTATATGTCAATGCTTTATTTATGGTATTCTAATATTTTTAACTAACAAAAGTAGCTGGAGAACTAATCAATTAATTTTTGTCATGGACAATATGATGCTATATCAAGGTATACTTTTAGTCTATGTTAAATATAAACATTTTAAATCTGGAGTATATTGGAGTAGGCTAAGTTAGGGAATGAAATGATGAAAAACACAACTGACAAACATATGGCCATGGGATCCCTCCCTGAGTGAAGGACTCCACAAGATGGCTGCTGGAAGAACCTCATGAGAATTCCTCATTTGGAATGAGATTTTGTCCAGGTACAAGGAAAAACCCCAGATAGTCTCAAGGGGCCTTGTCATTGGGCCCTTCAGGGGATTCATGTGTGGGGTAATCAATCAAAAACAGCAAACAACTGGAACCCCTCCCTGAAATTAGCAAGTGTGAGGAATAATTAATGGTTTAAAAAGCTAGCACAGAGACTAACTTTATCCTTTTGACCTTTTTTGCCTTTTTTCCCTTTCTCTGCCTGTACCAGCGCCAAGTATACTTGTTATTTTCTCCATTTCTCTTCTCTCATTTTCTTAATAAACTATAGGCCTAACTAAACTGGCATATACTTAAATTCTTTTTTGTAATAAAGTCAAAACCTAGAGAAAATCTGGCAACAATATCACAGGAAAATGAACACTACAGAATCTGCTCTAATTTACAATCCACTTCCCTATTCTGCATGAAAAGAATTTATTAGACATAAGTGAGATTTATGTGCTCACTCCTCATATTCTAATTGGGAACAAAATGCTATTGGTCCATTTGTCTTTTCTCTCTCTCTCTTTCTACTTGTTTCTAAGACTAAACTCACCATGATTACCCCAGTTTCTCCTCTTCTTGACTGCCTATAGATATGCAGCCTATACTTTTTACAATTTAATTTAAACATATTTTCTTATAGTGCTCATCAGTGTACAATGGACAGAATAAAAAGTTCAGAAATAAATCAACTTATATATGATCAATTTATTTTCATCAAAATTGCAATGTCAATTTAGTAGAGAAATGATAATCTTCAACAATTTTTACTGAAACAATTATATTCCCTTATTTATCAATGAATTTAGATCTAAATCTTCTAAAAATTAACTCAATTGGGATTATAAACCTAAAAATAAAACCTAAAAGGCTTAAAATTCTAAAGGAAAATATAGGAGAATCTTTTGTGGCCTTGGGTTAGGCAAAATTTTCTGTATACAACAGGATATCATTGTTCTTCATGCCTGATTTTCAAGGTCTTCATAGCTGTGGTTTCACATAATTTGTCTATTTTATAAGTTGTTTTGGTCTTTAGGTAAATCAGGTCTTATTACTCCAACTTGGCTGTAAGGTAGAAGTGTTGGTATCATAAATTTTTAACTGAGGATTAAAAATTAACAAATGATTATGATTACTGAAGCATTCTATAGCTGTCTTTTTACTTTCTAGTATATTATAGAAGAGCCAAAAGTAAATACCTGGAATTACTGAAACTTGCTGAATTAGAATCCAGATGGCTTTATATCTGATAATGATTGTAATACTACATAAAATTTATCTGGTTGTCCACTGTGTCTATTCACCTCAGGAGCCCGTGAGGGAGGTAGACAGAAAAAAGACTCTAGACAGAGAGTGAAGCTTGTTCATATTGGCCCAGCTGCCATCTGCTCCAGACAAACAGGCAAGCAAGCATGGCCATTCTTTATTTACAGGGTTACTTATACACCATTGTTATTACTCAAGTATTATGGAGAAAAAAACACAACATACAACTTCCCAGAATCATTTTTGCTATGCCTAAAGAGTATCTGTACTCTGAATTAAGGACTTTGTAAACTAATAGTTGATTCAACAGTTGGACTGCTGCCCAGGCCTTAACCTGTGAGGTTAACCCTCACAGGCCACTGCCCAAGTCACAACCCTTACACTCCACCCCTGAGGGCAACAGCTTCAGCAGCTATGGGGTACTCATTATGGGCTAGAGAGTTAATATAAGAGTTCTTTTTAAAATTGTTGCTGCTGTTGATGGTGTCATCTCTTCTACCTGCAAAGGAAAAACATTGGTTAATGTCCACAATCCTGTTTTCTACGCAACAATAAGAGCAAGCCACCCCATGTGGGGTGCCTTTAATGTCTAAGGTGACACTATGGCTTCTGTTTTTCTACCACAGACCACTGTCACAGCAGGTCACAGAATAAGTTTCTGAAGTCCTATCTGGGGCCTCAGGAATGGGTCGCTGGTTGCAGCTTGCAACTGGACCAGAGCCGCTGTTCTATGCACTAGCATTTCTTCTTTTTTTTTTTTTAATAATTTTATTTTTTTACTTTAAAAAGATACTTAGATTACATAAATGTTACACAAAAATTGTAAGGATTACCATATGCCCACCTCCCACTTCTCCCACAACCTCCCATATAAACATCCTTCATTACAGTGGCAAATCACCTGCAATAGATATACACAACTTGGGGCTATGCCATGAAGCATGGACTATAGTTAACTTTGTAGACCACACTATCTCCCACACAGTTCTGCATGCTATATAATGATATAAAATGGCCTATATTGAAATGTGATTCAGGATAATTCCCAAGTCCCATAAAAGCCCCTGTATTACAACTGATTTTCCCTCTGCCTGCCCCTAAACCATCCGGGGGCCACTGGCTCCACATTAATGTTGTAATTACTTCCACTGCATGAATCACAATATATCTATAACAGAATACCAGTAAGTCTGCTCTAGTCCATAGCTCTTCCCCTAATCCTGAGGAAACTGGGATGGTGATGTCCACTCCACCTCCAAGTGAGAGGGGGCTTATATCTCATGGATAAGATGGATGGGATTATCCTGCCTGCAGCTGCAGACTCTCTCCATTTCCTGGGATGGCTGTTGTCCATGATCATCTCCCTACCAGGTGTCCAGGGTGAGTCCATTTAGCTGTAGGGTAGGAGTTGCAGATCCACAGAGATTCTGGGTCCAGCTGTCAATGGACAGGCCAAAGACTATGGTCTCTGGAAGTACACCTACAAACACCAGCAACACACATAGGTTTGAATAGAAGGGACAGATGGACCATGTGAAGGGAAGAAATATTTGGGTCCAACTCTGTCACACTGAGGAGCAAGGAAACCAAAGTAGGGCCCACTGATAAGGTGCAAAACTCTGGGGCTATCCACCCTGATATAGCACCTGGGTGTCTTCAGAGCCCTCAGGAACCCCTTTGTTTGGGATATATCTGCATTGGAAGCCTATGAGGTCCTATTGAGATGTGTATAAGCATTACCTCTGGAATGACCTCCTGACTCACTTTGAAGTCTCTTAGCCATATGAACTCATTTGTCTTTACATTTTCTCCCTTTTATTTGAGGTCTTTTTCCAGTTGTATTGCCTGTTGACATTTGTTAATAATCTCTTGTTGCCAGGGAGGCTTATCCCCAGAAGTCACGACCCACACTGGGAGGAAGGTAATGCCTTCATATGCTGAGTTTGGCTTATAGAGAGGCCACATTTGAGCAGCAATGGGGCTCTCGGGAGGCAACCCTTAGGCACCCCATAAGAGTAGGCTAAGTTTTAATTTCAAGAACCAAGACTCATAAGGCTAGTCATCAATAACAAGAGCCTATCAGTGGATCATCCTCCTTAGTCAGACACTGCCACTGCACTTGGGGGACTGTTGCTACTCCCTTGGAGAATATGGCAGAGCTGTCCAGGATGGAAACTCAGTATTCTCTCATTTAATGAGTGGTTCCCCACCCACTGTGACCATACCCCATGAGCATTTGAACAACATTATATACGTTTTATGTATGTTCAGATGAACTTCCTCCCATGCAACCCCCATCCCTGACATCCGCCACCAAAGATCCTCTCTCACTGCAATTGTAACCCTTCTGTGATCCAAAGATTCTTTAAAGATGAAGCCAATACAATAGCCAAATACATTTAATAGGAAAATGAAATAATAATGATGTTTAAATATAAGAGATAAAATACATGAAAACTTAAAAAAATAATAAAATAAAATAAAATTAAAGGATTGGGGTATTCAAAAAATGAGAAAACATTTTTAAAAATTAAAAAACTTCTTTTGACATTTTGCCTTTTATCACTGCACTATCTGGTGTCCAGTCTGTACTGTGGCACCTTCCTCCTCTCACTCCCCAGTGTCTCACTATTTTTCTTTTTATTTTCAAAGAAGTTTTAGGTCACAGCCAAGTCACACACATAATACAAGACACTCTCATATACCCAACCTCCTCCCTCTTTCCTCACCACTTGGTAAAACCTTTTTCTATGTGCATGGTAGCATTGTTATAACTGATACACAGATAGTGAAACATAGCTACTAAATATTGTCAATGGTTTATAGGATGGTTTACATTTTGGATCGTACACTTTAATTTTGATGATGTTTTCCATGTCTTGTGTCCATCACTGTCAGGTATTGAAAAACATTTTCATTGACCACTAAATACCCCCTATTTGATCTATTCTGTTCCTCCCTCCCCATCACCCTGGGTCCCATGACCACCCCACTGCTTGACTAATTGGATGACAAGGTTCATAATTACATGCAACAAGAGGTTATGTGACAGTTTGCCCTCCACTATTAGGAACTGCCCTTGCTCTTCAGAGATGCCCACCTGTCTATTTCTACTCTCCCCTCAGTATCTTGGGTATTCTAACCCACCCTTCCCAATCTACCCACCTGTCAACCCTGCACCACCCACTCCAATATATCACTACCCTCCTGTCTTATCTCTTCAATACACAACTACACTCTATCACTTTACCATAGATTAAGTCCATATGGGTGATGGCTCACAACTTTCTCTTTTCTTTCTCTTTCTTGTACACCTATCTTTCAGACAAGAGTTCTCAGAGACTGCCCAATTTCCTTAATTCATATCAGTGATGTGATGTACTGTTCATCCTTCAATGCCTGGCTTGCTTCACTCAGCATAAGGTCTTCCATATTCAACCATGTTATCCCATGTATTAGCACTTTATTCCTTCTTAGCTGAGTAATATTGCATTGTATGTATGTGCATTTTGTTTATCCATTCATCTGTTGATGGGTACCTGGGTTGATTCCAACTTTTGGCAATAGTGAACTATGTCACTATGAACATTGATGTGCATATATCTGTTCATGTCTTTGCTTTCAGTTCTTCTGGGCTTATACCCAGCAATGAAATCGCTGGATAATATGTAAGTTCTATAGTTAGTTTTTTGAGGATCCACCAAACTGTCCTCCACAGTGGCTCAACAATTCCACAATCCCACCAGCAGTGGATGAGAGCTCCCATTCCTCCACATCCTCTCCAACACTCATAGTCTGCTGTTTTTTTAATAGCCATCATTCTAATGGGTGTAAGATGGTATCTCAATGTAGTTTTGATTTGCATTTCTCTAATAGCTAGAGATGTCGAGGCTTTTTTCATGTGCTTTTTAGCCAATTTAATTTCTTACTTGGAGAAGAGTCTATTTCAGGTCACTTGCCCATTTTTAAAATGGGTCGTTAGTCTTTTTGTTTCTGAGTGTAGGATTTCTTTATAGATGCAGGATATTAGGCTCCTATCAGATATATGGTTGCCAATTGGGTAGGCTGCCTTTTTATTTTCTTGATAACATCCTTTGAGGTGCAAAAATTTTTAATTTTGAGGAGATCCCATTTATCTATTTTTTCTTTTGCTGCTCATGCTTTGGGTGTGAAGTTCATGAAAACATTTCCTATTAAAAGGTCCTGTAGATGCTTCCCTACATTATCTTCCAAGGTCTTTATGGTCTTGGCTCTTAAATTTAGATCTTTCATCCACCTTGAGTTGATTTTTGTTTAAGGTTTGAGATGGGGTTTCTCTCTCATTCTTTTGGAAATGGATATCCAGTTCTCCAAGCACCACTTGTTGAAGAGGCCTTTCTCTCCCAACTGAGTGGGCTTGGTGGCCTTCTCGAATATCAAATGACTGTATATGTGAGGATTTATATCAGGACTCTCAATTTGGTTCATTGGTCAATGTGTCTATCCTTGTACTAATACCATGTGGTTTTCACAACAGTAGCTTTGTATGGTGTTTCATTTCCTTAAAAACTGCAGTGTTGATTTTTATTGGGATTGCATTAAATCTAAAGATTAGTTTGGGTAGGATAGACATCTTGATTAGGTTTATTCTTCTATCCTTGAACAGGGAATATTCTTCCATTTATTTAAGTTTTCTTTGATTCCCTTTAACAGTTGTATCAGTCAGCCAAAGGGGTTCTAATCCAAAATACTAGAAATAGTTTGGTCTTTATAAAGGGTATATATTTGAGGTAGAAGTCCACAGTTACCAGGCCATAAAGCATACATTTTTTCTCTCACCAAGGTCCATTGCCAAGTGTTGGAGCATGACAACTGCTGATGTTTGCCAGGGTTCAGGCTTCTTGGGTTCCTCTCTTCCTGGGGCAGTGTTTCTCTGTGGGCTTAGCTCCTCTTCTGTTTCCTCCACAAGGTCAGCTGTAGACTGTCAGGTGAACGGCTCACTTCTCTTCTCCTGGTGTCTTCTCTCCAACATCAAAACTCTATAATCAAAACTGCTTCTCAAAAACTGCTCCCTCTGTCCTTTGCTGTGCCTTTTATATTTGATTCCCCAACCCACCAAAGGGTGGGGCTCAAAGCCCTCCTGACATGGCCCAGTCAATGCCCTAATCATAACTTAATCATGCCCAGATTAACAGATCAGTTTACAAGCATGATCCAATTATATTTTTGGAATTCATAATTACATCAAATTGCCAAAGGGCTACATTCTACCCTCTGAATTTCAAAAAAACATTACAATATTCAAAAAAACTTAAATCAGTAACAATTTAAGTACAAAGTCATATCATAGGCAGTTTAAAGAAATACAGTTTGTCTTCAAGCAAAATCCCGTCTGCTATAGACCTCGAAAACTTACAAAAAATTTACCCACTTCCAATACACAAATGGAAAAGCAAAGAATAACTATTTTCATTATCACAAGGAGAAATTGAGATGTTAAACATGAGCCATGCGTCCTCACAGTTCAGTAAACCTGCAAGGCATTCTCCATTTGATTCAACATCTGAGAGTCATTCTTAAGATGATGAGATCTTCTCCTTGGGGCCAAATGGGGACCCACCCCATCCACAGGCTTGCCCAATGGCCATTTTCTTGGTTCCACCCTCATCAAGCATCTGGGTGTTGACCAAGCTCCAGACCTCAATCTCCAAGAGTGTTGGGCTGATTGCCATACATTACCCAATCTTTGGGTTAGAGTCTTAACTCCCCCTAGTACAGTGAGGTGAAGACAACATTCTCCCTAACCTTTGGCATACAGGTTCAACTCTCTCAGAGTAACGAGTTGACCACCTGGCCTACCCTAACCTTTGGCATACAGGCTCAACCCTCTCAGAACAATGGGTTGACCACCTGGCCTTCTCTAATCCATGGGGTACAGTAGCACCCCTTTCAGACTTCTGTGGTTCTGATCTTAACCGCCCTAATCTTTGAGGAATGTGCTCCATATTCCCTGCACCCTAGGGTGGCAAAATTCTCCCAGATTATCAGTTGGGGACATCCACCCTCTTCAATTGCTGCGGCAAAGTTACTCTCTCTGTACATATGGGTGGGGCTCCTCTTTGGCCCAAGGAAATGTCTTAATCCCACATCTCTGCTTCCACGTTTTTCTTCTTAAAGCTGTTTCTCCTTCAATTTCTCCTTTCCATGTCTTTTGTCCAAGCTGACAGTGGTTTTGTTCATACAGCTCTCTCAAAAACGTTGTTGGTTTATCATGCAAGAAGCAGGGATCCAAGCCATCAGACAGTAAGACATTCCACAAGTCTTTCTGAGATAATTGCATCTTCACTTCTGATTTACAGGTTCCAGGGTTAGCTAAGTCTTCAAATGGGGCACTTTCATCAGGGAATATGATTTCCAGAAACTTGGAAGTTCCAGAATCAGTTTCCGTTTTCTTTGGGCCCAAAAGTTCAGTCCTTAGTGTATTTTGCTCATCTACTATTTTGCTATAAGCTGCAAGGAGAAGCTAAGCCGCATTCTCCGAGTTTACTTTGGAAAGTTCTTCTGCTAAATGCTCACGTTCACCATTTTCCAATTTTGTATTCCATATAACACCAGGAGTTAATCTTTCTAAGTTGTCTGCAACTTTAAAACATGGATTGCCTTTCCTCCAGTTTCCAATAATAGTTTCACCATTTACTTCTATGGCATCATAAAAAGTCTCTTTAGTGTCTATATTGCTATCAACAGTTTCTTCAAAGTGATCTAGGCCTTTTCCATCAAGCATTTCACAATTCCTCCAAAAAATACCCCTTACCCATTTATAAACTGTTCCAACATTTTGGTAATTGCAAAATCACTTCCCCATTCCTCAGCACCAAATTCTGTATTAGCCAGCCAGAGGGCTATTAGCCAGCCAGAGGGGTGCTAATGCAAAATACCAGAAATGGGTTGGTCTTTATAAAGGATATTTATTTGGGGTAGAAGTCCACAGTTACCAGGCCATAAAACATAAGTTTCTTCTCTGACCAAAGTCCATTGCCACATGTTGGAACAAGACAGCTGCCAACCTTAGCCAGCATTCAGGCTTCTTGGGTTCCTCTCTTCCCGGGCTGTGTTTCTCTCTCAGCTTTGCTCCTCTGCTTCCTCCACAAGGTCAGCTGTAGACTATTAGGTAAAAGGCTCTCTTCTCTTCTCCTGGGACTTTCTCTCCAACATCAAACTCCAACATCAAAACTGCTTCTCAAGAACTGCTCCCTCTGTCCTTTGCCTTGCTTTTTATATTTGATTCCCCAACCCACCAAGGGATGGGGCTCAAAGCCCTACTGATGAGGCCAGTCAATGCCCTAATCATAACTTAATCATGCCCAGATTAACATATCAGTTTACAAGCATGATCCAATTATATTTTTGGAATTCATAATTACATCAAATTGCCAAACAGCAACAACAGTGTTGTGTAGTTTTCTGTATATAAGTTCTTTACATCTTTAGTTAAATTTATTCCTAAGTATTTGATTCTTTTAGTTACTATTGTAAATGATATTTTTTTTCTTGATCTCTTCTTCAAAGTGCTCATTATTGGTGTACAGAAATGCTACTGATTTGTAAGCATTGATCTTATAGCCTGTGACATTACTGAACTCCTTTATAAGTACTAGAAGCTTTACTGTAGATTTCTCGGGTCTTTCTATGTATAAGATCATATCATCTGAAAATAATGAAATTTTTACTTATTCTTTTACAACCTGGATGCATTTTATATCCTTTTCTTGCCTCAGTGCTCAAGTAAGTACTTCTAAGACGATGTTAAATAGGAGTGGTGATAGTGGGCATCCTTGTCTTGTTCCCAATCTCAGAGGGAAGACTTTTAGGATGTCACCATTGAAGATGATGTTAGATTTATGTTTTTCATATATACACTTTATCATATTCAGAAAGTTTCCTTCTATTCCTATCTTTAGCAGTGTTTGTATCAGGAAAGAGTGCTGCATTTTGTTGAATGCTTTTTCTGCATCTATAGAGATGATGATGTGATTTTTTTCTTTCAATCAATTTATGTGGTGTATTACATTCATTGATTTTCTTATATTGAACCATCCTTGCATACCCAGGATGAAACCCACTTGGTCATGGTGTATAATCCTTTTGATATGTTGTAGAATGCAATTAGCAAGTATTTTGTTGAGGATTTTAGCATGTAGGTTCATTAGAGAAATTGGTCTGTAATTTTCCTTTCTTGTGGTATCTTTGTTTGGTTTTCATATTAGGGTAATGTTGGCATCGTAGAATGAGTTAGGCAATATTCCTTCTACTTGTATTTTTTGGAAGAGCTTAAGCAGAATTGGTGTTAGCTCTTTCTGGAATGTTTGGTAGCATTCAGCTATGAAGCCATCTGGTCCTGGGCTCTTCTTAGTTGGGAGGTTTTTGATGACTGAATCTATCTCTTTACTTGCAATTGGACTGTTGAGTTCATCAATCTCTTCTTTCATCAATGTAGGCTGTTGGTGATTTTCTAGAAACTTGTCCATTTCCTCTAAATTTTCATTCTTGTTGGCATATAATTTTTCAAAGTATCCTCTTATGATACTCTTTATTTCGGTGGGGTCAGTAGTGATATCCCCTTGCTCATTCCTTATTTTGTGTATTTGCAACTGTTCTCTCTTTTTCTTTGTTAGTCTGGCTAAGGGTTTGTCAACTTTATTGATCTTCTTGAAGAACCAGCTTTTGGTTCTGTTTATTTTTTTCTAGCGCTTTCTTATTCTCTATTTCATTTAGTTCTGTTCTAATCTTTGTTATTTCCTTCCTTCTACTTCCTTTAGGTTTAGTTTGTTGTTGTTTTTCCAATTCCTCCAAGTGTGCAGTTAGCACTTCAATTCTGCTCTTTCTTCTTTTTAAATATATGTATTTATGGCTATGAACTTCCCTCTCAGGACAGCTTTCACTGCATCCCATAAGTTTTGATATGTTGTGTTGTTGTTTTCATTAATTTCAAGGTAGTTACTGATTTCTTGAATCCCTGGGTCTAAGGTGGGTTTCTTGCAGACAGCATAGAGATGGATCATATTTCCTTAACCATTCTACCAATCTGAGTCTCTTGAGTAGTGAATTTAATCCATTAACATTCAGTGTTATTACTCACAATGAATTTCTTACTTCAGCCATATTTTCTTTGGGTTAATGTATGTCATATGTTGTTCTGTTTCTGTTTTTGTTTTTTTAGTGGTTTTAACTCTCCTCCAACTCTCTTTGCCTTGTTTTTTCCTTTCAACTTGTAGAACTTCCTTTAGTATTACTTGAAGTGCAAGTTTCTTATTGGCATCCTTTCTTAATTTCTGTTTATCTGTGAATATTTTGCATCTCCATCATTTTTGAATGCCAGTTTTGCTGGATAGAGAATTCGTGGCTGGAAGTTTTTTTCTTTTCATATTTTGACTATGTCATACCACAGTTTTCTGGTCTCCATGGTTTCAGATGAGAAATCAGCACTTAATCTTTTTGTGCTTCCCTTGTGTGTTATGTTTCTCTTTTTTCTTACTGCCTTGAGCATTTTCTCTTTGTCTTGAGCATTGGACATTTTGACAAGTATATGTCTTGCAGTTGGCCTGTAGGATTTTACACTCTTTGGGGTGTGCGGTGCTTCCTGGATCTGCACATCCATCTCTCTCAATAGGGTTGGGAAGTTTTCAGCCATTATTTCCTTCAACACTCTTTCTGTTCCTTTTCCCTTCTTTTCTCCTTCTGGGATGCCTATAACACATATGTTTGTGCCTTTTGTGTTGTCATTTAAAACCCTGGGTCCCTGCTGAATTTTTTCTATCTTTTTGTCTACCTGTTCTACTATCTGTTTGATTTCAGATGTATTGTCTTCCACATCACTAATTCTTTCTTTTGTCTGTTCAAATCTGCTGTTATGTGAATCAAGCATCTTTTTTATTTCTTGGATTGTGCCATTGATCACTATCATATCTGTTATCTTTTTGAGTAAGTTTACAATTTCTTCAGTATGTTCTCCCAATGTCTTCTTTATATCCTTAATCTCTTCCTTCACTTCATTAAGTTGGTCCATGATATTTGCTTGGCAAGCTTTGACTGGTTGTTTGATATCCTGCACCTCTTCCTCGTTTTTAGTTTGTTCATTGGACTTTTCCATGTCTTCCTGTTTCTCAGTGTGGTTTGTAACTTTCTGTTGCCCTCTAGTCATCGTTTTATCTTGATGTGTTTATTCAGTTGATTATCTTCTCTCTCTGCTCTAGAATTTTATTTAGCTGGTGGTTCTGTGTGTGTGTTAAGTTTTCTCTTTGACACTTTTTCTTCTTATTTTATTTCCTTGCTTCTTTCTATGTTCCCTTGAAGGCAAAAGATTAGGGCCAGAGGAATCAAAGGATGTGAAAAAGGAAGGAAGATAATAATAATAATATTGATAAAAATTAGAAGAGGGGCCAAATAAGACTTAGTGAAATGAATATTTAACTCATGTATGCAGTGTAGAGTAATAGGAAAATAAGTGGAGTACTTAAAATGGACTGGGAAACCAAATAGAGGAATATATATATACATATAATGATTTAGAAGGCTAGAATGATGAATAGGGAGGAAAAGAGTGAAGAAAGAGCTGAAAGTAAAAAGTTAATATTAATTAAAAAAAGAAAACAGAATAGATAGCCTAGAAATTGATACCCTTAATTTATGGGATAATGAAAAAATGTGGTGTGTAAGAACTACAACAGAAAGCAGGAGGCAGAAATATGAAGGAAGGGGAATAGATAGCTTGGGAGGCAAAATTAATATAGACAGAGAATGGGAAATCACTCAAGAAGAAGCACAGCAAAGAAGAGACAAACTAGCATCACCTAATTAAAAAATTAATGAAAGAACAAAGAAAGGGGGGAGGAAAGAGGAAAGAAAAACAAGAGATAACAAATAGAGAAAAACCAAAGAACCACACAAGCAAGCAGTCAAACAAAGCTAAGGAGGAACAGTGTTCTTTCTAGGGTCCTTGTGGAACCTCTCAGCCTGCTTGTTTTTATCAATCAATTTCCCTGCAGGATTCTATCTGCAGGTTTTGAGGCAGATTTTAGGTATTATACTAAATTAAAAAGAAGTATTCATTTTTAAAGTGTCTGTCTTCTTCTTCTTTTTTTTTTTTTGGTGATATAAGGGACCCAAAAGAAGTCCTCTTCTAGTCCACCCGCATCACAAAGGGGACTGTAAATAGGCTTGTGGAAACTAATCAAGCACTTCCCACTTACTGGACTCCCCAAGGGAGCTGAAGCTCTGATGCTTGTCAGTGCAGAGCAATAAAATTGACTGACTCCATGCCCTCTGGAGCCAAGCCTCAGTGTCACCAGGCTGCTGGGTAAATCAGGCTTCCTCAGTAGATTCACCTCTCCCCTCAGCCTGGTGCTGGTTCAAGCCAGCTTATCTGCTCCCCAAAGCTATGAGGTGGTCCAGGTAGCCAAATCCACAGAAGGGAAACCCCTCACCACCTTCTGTCAGAACCCTCCCAGTCTCAGAGAATGTTCCCTCACACTGGGAGTGGAAGTCGCGAGTGCAGGTGTTGTGGCTCAAACCAGCCTTTTTCCCTGAGGGTGGGGCTCAGCTGTCTGTGTTAACCACCACAGGCAGGCTTAAAACTCATGAATCTCTACTGATCAGTCCATGTCATCTATCTGCCTGCAGATAGTTGTCCGACACCTCTTGCTCCGTGCGCCCACAGCACAGACCCCCAGTCAGGACTCTGTCCACAATCAGCCATCCTCAGAGAGTTAGTTAGTGAGTGGCTTCCTAAACCGACCATCTTGCCTCTCCTCCAATTCTATTTTTTAATCAACCACTATTTATTGAACATTTAGTAATATGACAATATGTTAAATTTTCTGACTAAATCTTCTAACATAATTATGGCTACACATATATTTTCATTTAATTATTTTATTGTTGTATATCATTCAGACATGAACATATATAAATAATAAGTGTATAGTAAAAGTTGTGAACTTACAAAATAAACATGCATATCATCATACATGGCTCCTACACATCACCCCACCACCCACACCTTGCATTGTTTTGAAACAATTGTTATAAACTATGAAAGAGTATCTTCAAAATATTATTACTAAGTATAGTCCATATCTCACTTTTGGTGTATTTTTCCTCCAAGTCACCTGATTATTAGTACCCTGAAATACTATTGCACATTTGTTATAATTCATGAGAGAACATTCTCATGTTGGTTCTGTTAATCACCATCCATTTTTCACCACAGGATTTATTGTGTTATACAGTCCCATGCCCAGTAAAATCCATTCAAAGTTTATACTCTGTGGCTCTCATTTTCATCACAGAGTTGGGCTGTCATCACCTCAGTGAATTTTAGAGTGTTTTTATTAGTCCAAAAGGGAAAACCCCATACTCCCTTATGGCCCCCTATTGCTGTCCCTTAGAATTCATATAATATCTTCTTTCTTGCAAAAATATGACCATATCACTGTTAACTATTGTCCATAAATTACATTAGTTGTAATTTTACATGTATCATTATATTTTAGCACTTTGTAAGAGAACATTCTTATGTTTATACTATTAACCACAATCTTCATCCTCCAATAAAATCACTGTTATACATTCCCTAGATTATCTCTAGCTCCCTTTCAATTGACATTTATGTTCATAAACTGCCCCTTTCAGCCAGAATCACATTTAAAATAAACAGTATTAGTTTTTCTCACTATAATTTTTATCACCAACTGTGTTCATTTCTACACTTTTACAGTAAACCTTTTAAAAACAATTTTACATACATTTAGCATCAACTTCCAGTCTCAATCCACACTCTGTCTCCTAGTACCTATACTCTAGAGTTTAACTCCATGAGTTTAATGCTCATATTTACTTCATATTTGTGAAAACATACAATATTTGTCCTATTTGGAGTGGCTTATTTCACTCAATACAATATATTCCTAATAATGGGATTGCTGGATCATATGACAGTTTTATATTCAGTCTCTTGATGTACTGCCAAACCATCTTCCCAGAAGCTACACAATTCTATATTTTTATTAATGGTCAGTCTATAAGGTGTGAAATTACATCTCATTGTAGTGTGATCTACATTTCCCTAATAGCTAGTGATGTTTCTTTTCATATAATAAACTTTATTTTTAGAGAAGTTTTAGATTACATTAAAGTTACATAAAAACTATGGGGGATTCTTATATACTGTACCCCTCCCCTATTCCACATCTTCCCCTATTAATAGCATTTTATATTAATGTGGTATATTTGTTAAAATTGATGAACAAATTACAAGCATTGACACTAATCAAGGTATATAGTTTACATTATGGTTTAAACTTTTCACCATAAAGTTTTATAGCTTTTGACAAAATGTATAATGGCTTGTATCCATCATTGCAATATAATGCAGAATAATTCCAATGTCCTAAAAATACCCTATGTTACACCTATTCTTCTCTCCCTCTCCCATCAGAATCTCTGGTAACCACATGTTTATATCAATGTTACAAGATCTTCTGCTACTACAATAATAATACATCTACTTTGGTCTATGTTTGCATTAGCCTGTTATGTTTTTTCATTCTTCAATCTTGAGGATTTTGGTATAGTGATGCCTACTTTTCTACAAATTGGGCTTAGATCTTATGGGGCAAATGGAAGGAACATTTTTGCTTTCAGATGTAGATACTCTGCTTTTTGGAATGGGCATTTTGTCAGTTGTCCTGGATGAGTCCAATGAACTGGGGAGTAAGTTTTGGCCACAACTCTTCTGAGATTTATGACTCAAATAACATATGAACAGACTGAAGATTTAAATCTCTGGGATATATATTTAATGAGAATAGTGCTAATTATAGGTTCCAACAAAAGCAGTAGAAGAATCAGTCATAGGAAATTATGACTGAAACTCACTCTATTACAATGGGGAAGCAGGTTACCATATATTCCAAGCAAAAGTCCACAACAAGATGCTGATTTCATATGGTTATGTGCCTTGTGTATGGTGTCTGGATGTCTCTAGAGCCCTTGGGAGCATTCCTGCTTGAGGCATTTTTTTACTGTGGCAATTAGTCAGATACACCTCAGAGGTGCATAAGCATAACCTCTGGAATGACCTCCTGACTCACTTCAAAATTTCTAAGCTGTAAAAACATGTTTGCATTTAAAGTTTCCATGTTTTGGTCAAGGTCTTTATCCAAATGCATTGCTAGTTGGTGCTTGATATTAATCCCTTGGTGCCCCATGCCAGGGTGAGGGAAATGGGAGGAAGTGAGTTTATTGGCTTTTTGGCCACATTTAAATAACAAGGAGGTTGTTCAGGGATTATTCCTAGGCCATAGTTATTATTATAATGTTTCAATTTTACAAGTATAAGGTTCATAAGTACAAGAATTAATATCAAGGGCTTACTGTAATGGTCTGTTCTCTCTTATTGGGCACTGCTATGTTCTCTAGAAATTCTTGCCACTCTATTTGAGCATGTAGCAGGACTCTCCAGGATGGGAGCTTAATATTTTGTTAGTTAATGTGTGGTCTTCACCAATTAAGACAACAGCCTATGACAAAATAAACACATTCATATTCCATAGAGACACACCCCAGGTACACCCATCTCCACATATTCCCTCACACTGACACCAGTGACTGTATCAGTGACTCAACACTGCCATAGTTGCCAAAAAGAACACTTACAGTTGTATTCACAACCAGAGGCCTCGACCTCCTCAGAATTCCTGTTTCTTCCTCCAGCCCTAAACTCAGTGCCATGGATAGCCCAACTGACCCCTTGAACACTACTCACACTCACACTCCAGCACCATGGACCACACACAGAACATTGTAAAACAATCACCTTGATCCACTGCCGCCCTCATTTTCTTATAACAGATTCTGTCCAGATTGTGCCTTTTAGCTATTTGTAGTTCCTCTTTGCAAAAATGTCTATTCAAGTCCTTTGCTCATTTTTTAAATTGGGTTGCTTGTTTTTTATTCACTGAGTTGTATGATCTCTTTACATAACATGGAAATCAAAATTTTGGATATGGATATCCAGTTCTCCCATCAATATTTGTTGAATAGAGTGTTCTGGACCAGCTGGGAGGGCTTGACAGCCTTGTCAAAAATCACTTGACCATAGATGTGAGGACCTGTTTCTGAGTCCTTGATTTGGTTCCATTTATCAATCTATCTTTATGCCAGTATAATGTTGTTTTTACCACTGTAGCTAGGTAATATGATTTAAAGCCAGAAAGTGAGCATCCTCCAAATTTTTTCTTCTTTTCTAAAGACATTTTTGGTTAACTATGGCACCTTACCCTTCCAATTAAATTTGATATTTGGCTTTTCCACTTCTGAAAAAAAGGCTATTTGGATTTTTATAGGGATGGCATTGAATCTGTACATCAGTTTTGGTATAATTGCCATGTTAATGATATGCAGGTCTTTATTGGTTTCTTTTAGCAATGTTTTATAGTTTCCTGAATACAGGTCCTTTTCATCCTGGTATAAATTTCTATATATTGGATTTTATTAGTAACTATTATAAATTGATTTTTTTTCTAACTTCTTCCTCAGATGTTCATCAGTATTATATAGAAATACTACTGGTTTTTGCATATTAATCTTGTATCTCACCACTTTGTTGAACTCATTTACTAGTTCAAGTAGATTTGCTGTGGATTTGGGGGGATTTTCTATGTATATTATCATACCAGTGAAGAGCATAAGTTTTACTTCTTCCCTTCTGATTTGGGTGCATTTTATTTCTTTTTCTTGCCTACGTGCTCTAGCTAGAACTTCTAGCACAATATGAAATAATAGCAGTGATTGTGGGTATTTTTTTCTTGTTCTGGATCTCAGCAGGAAAACATTCAGTCTTTCCCTATTATGTACAATGTTAATTGTGTGCTTTTTATATATGCATTTTTACAAGTTTGAGAAAGCTTCCCTCTATTCCTGACTTTTGGAGTTTTTTTAATCAAGAAGGAATGCTGTATTTTGTCAAATGCTTTCCACATCATTCAAGATGATCATGTGATTTTTCTTCTTTAATTTATTAATGTGGTTTATTATACTAATTTATTTTCTTGTGTTGAACCACCTTTCATACCAGTTAAAACCCACTTGATCTTGGTGTATAATTATTTTAATGTGCTTTTGGATTCAGTTTGCAAGTATATTCTTGAGAATTTTCATACCTATTTTCATTAGAGAAATTTTTCTACAATTTTCTTTGTATTGTCTTTAGATGGCTCTGGTATTTGGGTGATGTTAACTTCACAGAATGAGTTGTTGTCATTCCTTCCTTTTCAAATTTTTGGAAGTGCTTGTTCAAGATTGGTATTAGATCATTTGTGAAAGATTGGTGTAGCCATCTGATCCTGGGCTTTTCATTTTTTGAAGTTTTTTTTACTGACTTTTAATCTCTTTACTTGTGATTGGTTTGTTGAGGACTTCTATTTCTTCTAGGGTCAGTGTAGGTTGTTTGTGTGTGTATTAGTCAGCCAAATGGATGCTGATGCAAAGTACAAGAAATCGGTTGGCTTTTATAAAGGGTATTTATTTGGGGTAAAAACTTCCAATTACAAGGCCTTAAAGACTCCAACTCAAGGTTACTTCCTTACCAAATTCTGTTGCTATGTATTGAAGCAAGATGCCAGGCAATATCTGAAAGGGTTCAGCCTTCCTCTTCCCTCTTAAAACTCTGTGTGTCCAGTGTCTTCCCATCTCAGCTGTAGGCTGGCATAGGCCTCATCTCTCTTCCCGGGGCTCATTTCTTTCCAGGCTAGGCTGATCTGTTCTCTTTATGAGGCCAGATGTAAACTATTAGGCAAATGGCTCATCTCTCTTCCTGGGGCTTCTGCCATGTTTATGGAGCTGTCAATTTTCCTCTGTATATCTTCTCTGTGCATCTACTTCTGTGTTCACCTTGATTGAGTGTCCACACAGAGGATGGGCCTCAAACTGAGTTGGCCTAATGACATGGTCAAATCAAAGTCTTAATTTTAATTTAATCAAAGGCATCTCTGCTGAATCTAATACAATCAAAGTGTATCATGCCCAGAGGGACAGACTAGTTTACAAGCATAATCTCTCTTTTTAGTATTCATAAATAATCTCAAACTGCCACACTCTACCCTATGAATTCCAAAAATACATGACAATATTAAAAAATCTTAAATCCTTTAAGTTAGCAATAGTAAGTAGAAAATCATATCACAATTGGTTTAAAGAAATACAGTTTGTCTTGGGGGAAAATCCCCTCTTGCTTAGACCTGTGAAATTTACAAAAGAAGTTATCTGCTTCCAATATACAAAGGGACAAACATAGGTTAAATATTTGCATTATCATAAGGAGAATTAGGTAAGGAAAATTTGTCACAGATCCCCTAAGGTTCTGAAAATCTGCAGGACATACTTCATTAGATTTCAAAGTGTGAGGGTCATTCTTAAGATGATGATTTTTCTCATCCTTGAGACCTCATGGGGGCCCATGTTTTCCATAGGCTTACCCAATGGCCATTTTCTTGGTTCCACACTCATCAAGCATCTTGGTGGTGACTGAGATTCTGACTTCACCCTCTGAGAACATTGGAGTGAGGGTCACACTTCATCCAAACTCTGGGGTAAAATCTCAAACCCCTTAGTGCAGTGAGGTGGAGGAAATGTTCTCCCTAATCTCGTGTACAGTTGTAATCCCCTAGAGGAATTAGTTGGTGACTGAGCCTTCCCTAATCTATGGGGGACAGGCCCACCCCTCTCAGGTCTATGGTGGTTCAAGCTCACTTCCCCAACCCTTTGGAAATGTGCTTCACCCTCTATGTAGAATGGGGTGGCAAAACTCTCCTTGAACAGCAGGCTGGAACATCCACCCTCTTCAACTGGCATGGTAAACACACATTCTATATACATGGATGGGGTTCCTCTCTTGGCCCAAGGAGTTGTCTTAATTCCAGAACTCAGCTTCCATGTTTTTCTTCTTAAAGACATTTTTCCTTTCATCTCTCCCTTCCATGTCCCTTTTAGTTGAGGCTGACAGCAGTTTTGTTCATACAGCTCTTTCAAAAAACTTGTTGGTTTAGCATGCTGGAAGCAGGTGTTCAAACCATCAGACAATAGGACTTTCCACAGGTCTTTCCTGGACAACTGTATTTTCAATCCTAATTTACAAGTTTAAGTTTAATTAAGCCCTAAAATGGGGCAGTATCATGTAGGGGCTTGATTTCCAGAAACTTCAAATTTCTGAAATCAGTTTCTGTTTTCTTTGGGCCCAACAAATCAGTTATTTGCTTATCTCTTTCCTCTAATATTTTGCTGTAATTTGCAAGAAGAATCCAGGCTGCATTTTCCACATTTAGTTAGGAAATCTCCTTTGCTAAATGTCCAAGCCTGTAGTTTTCAAATTCTGCCTTCCATACAACATCAGGAGTCAATCTTGTTAAGTTCTCTGAAACTTTAAAACATAGATAACCTTTCCTCCAAATTCCAATAATAGTTTCATCATTTACTTCTAAGGCCTCATCAAAAGTCTCTTTAGTGTCGCTATTCCTACCGACAGTCTCTTCAAAGAAATCTAGGCATTTTCTATCAAGCATCTCACAATTCCTCCAAAAAATACCCCTTATTCATTTATAAAGCCATTACAGCATTTTTGGTAATTGCAAAAGCACTACCCACTTCTCATTACCAAATTCTGTATTAGTCAGCCAAATGGGTGCTGATACAAAGTACAATAAATCTCTTTGCTTTTTATAAAGGGTATTTATTTGGGGTAAAATCTTACAATTACAAGGCCCTAAAGAGTCCAACTCAAGGTTTCTTCCTTAGCAAACTCTGTTTCCACATGTCAAAGTAAGATGGCAGGTGATGTCTGTGAAGATTCAGCCTTTCTCTTCCCTCTTAAGGGTCAGTGGCTACAGCTTCTTCAAATCTCAGTTGTAGGTTGGCATAGGGCTCATCTCTCGTCCCAGGACTTATTTCTTTCTGGGCTCAGCTGCTCTGTTTTTTCCATGAGGTCAAATATAGACTATCAGGTGAATGGATCATATCTCTTCCTGGGACTTCTGCCATGTCTAGGGAGCTGTCTCTCTTCCTCTGTATACCTTCTCTCTGTATCTACTTCTGTGTTCTCCTTGATGGAGTGTCAACAAAGGGTGTGGGCCTCAAACTGAGTTGCCCTAATGACATGGTGAAATCAAAGCCCTAATCTTAATTTAATCAAAGGTATCTCAGCTGAATCTAATACAGTCAAATGGTTTCATGCCTAAAGGAACAGACCAGTTTACAAACATAACCTCTCTTTTTGGAATTCATAAATAATCTCAAACAGCCATAGTGTGTTTCTAGTAATTTGTCCATTTCATTTACATTGTCTAGTTCATTGGCATATAGTTGTTCATAGTATCCTCATGATATCTTATTTCTATTTGATCAGTAGTAATATTTCCCCTGTAATTTTGAGTTTATATTTGTATCTTCTCTCTTTTTCATTGTTAATCTAGTAAGGGTTTGTCAACTTTGTTGATCTTTTCAATGAAACAAATTTTGGTTTGGTTGATTCTCTGTATTGCTATTTTGTTCTCAGTTTCATTTATTCCTGCTCTGAACTTTACTTTTTTTCTTTCAACTTGATTTGTGATTAGTTTGTTCTTTTTCTAGTGTGTTCAGGTATGCAGTTATGTCTTCAATTTTGGCTCTTCTTTTTAAATGTTAGAATTGAGGGCTATAAATTTCCCTCTCATACTGCCTTTGCTATATTTCATAGATTTTGGTACTTTGTATACTCATTTTAATTTTTCTTAAGATATTTACTTCTTTGACACACTATTTGAGAGTGTTGTTTAATCCTCATATATTTGTTAATTTTCCATTTTTCCACTGGTTTCTGATTTCCAGCTTCATTCTATTTTAATCATAGAAAGTGTTATGTATAATTTCAATCTTTTAAAATTTATTGAGACCTGTTTTGTATCCCAACATATAGTCTATCTTGGAGAAGGATTAATGAGAACTTGAAAAGAATGTGTATCTTGTTATGTTGGCATTTATTGCTTTATAAACGTCTGTTAGGTTTAGGTCATTTTTCAAATTTTCCAAACTCTCTGTTTCCTTATTTATCCTCTGTCCAGATGTTTTCTCTAATGTTGAGGGTGGTGTATTGAAGTCTGTAACTCTTATTGTAAATGTATCTATTTCTCCCTTCAGTTTTGCCAGTGTGTGCCTCATGAATTTGAGGTACACATGTTAGGTGTGCATAAATATTTATTACAGTTATTTCTTCTTGGTGAAATTACCAAGTTTTCAGTCATTATTTCCTCACATATTCTTACTGTGCCTTTTCCAGTTTCTTCTCCTTCTGGGACACTGATAATATAATGTAAATAAATATTACATTAGTTCTGCAAAAATGTCATAATTTCATTTCCTATTTAGGCTCCATGTTTGGTAGGTTGCTCAAATAAACATACCATACAGGTTAAAGTAGGTAGTGCACCAAAGAAATTTAAAAATTTTCTCAGAAAAATTAATTCATCCTTTTGGTTTCCATAAATTAAAGTTTTAGCATACCAATAATATTACTTTTTTCCCTTTGAATTTAGAATCAAATTAGTCTTTAGATTACCTCATTTGCCTTTTAATTGGAGTCAGATTCTTTGTTTAGCTTCTTTAAATGGGGTGGTCTTTTAGAATTAATGCTGCTTCTTTAGCACCTATATTGTTGGCAAACTTTAGCTCTGAATTTCAAGTGTCCTACAGACACTTAAAGATCTAGGGAGCTCTTAGGTTATATGCAAAGAGTAAAGCCATCTCAGTATTTAAAAATAACAATTAAAGCACAGGAGTAAATGTGACTGTTGCAAGAGCTTACAATCTAGTCCCTAATTCCCTTGTGAGCATTTTAAGTAAAGCTGTTTATACATACATTTGACAGTTTGTATTGTAGTCATTAACCACAGACAATAGCAGAAGTTTTGTTTCATTTTACCTTTACACTTTTACCAGTATTATGTTAATCAACAAGTAGAACATAACTTATAGACTTGCATGCTTCACTTTAAAATTCCCTTTTTGTTGATGATGAGAGGACCACATGTTCTTTCAGAGATGCATCAGAGAAAAACAGCATAATTCATAAGGAAATTTGGTTGTTTTCATGAAATGTAACATTCTTCTAAGGTTTAGTGGAACTGTACCTAACAAAACTATTCTCATGCATATCAGTAACAGGACATAATATGGAAGGTTAAAACATTAAGTCTTTGAGAATTTTATACAATCTCTAAATACATAAAAACATCTTTAATTTCATTTAATTTTACTGAAGTATATCATTCATATATGAACATACATAAGTAATAAGTGTAAAATAAAGTGTGAACTTGCAAAATAAAAATGCATAATATCTTGCAGGGAAACCATACATCCCCCCACCACCAACAACTTGCATTGTTGTGAAACATTTGTTATAAACTATGAAAGAGCATTGTCAAAATATTATTAACTATAGCCTATACCTTACATTTGGTATATTTTCCCCTCAACTTACCCTATTATTTTTTAAAATATATTTTTATTACAGAGGTTGTAAACTTGCAAAACAATCATGCACATGTGTAGAATTCCTATACAACACCCTTTCCCCAACACAGGACAGCATTGTGGAATATTTGTTACAGATTGTGAGATAATATCATCAGACTATTATCACCAACCACGGCCCAAAGTATACATATGGCACACTTTTTCCATAACCCCCCATTATCAACACAGTACATCTTTTGCATAGATGCAAGAATATTACAGTATTGCTGTTAACCACAGTCTATATGTCACACCTATTTTATTTTTCTCATGCCTCTCCACATTCCCACCACTCCACAATAGTGGAGACTCTTGCATCTTTACCAAAAACGACAGTTCTCTTCGACCTCTGGTTTCACTGTGTTATTCAGTCCCTAGATTATTCTCTAGCTTTCTTTCAATTGACATTTGCATCCCTAGACTATGCTTTTCAGTCTCAATCCCATTTATAAACCATCTGCTACTCACTATAATGTGTTACCATCAACTCTAAACATTTCCATACTTTTCCAGTAAAGTTAATTAAAACTTATACATATATTAAACATCAGTAGTCCTTCTCAGCCTTCCTCTTACCTCCTAATAACCTATATTCTAGGTTTTTAACTCCATGTGTTTGTTCTTTGTATTTAATTCATATTAGTGAGACTATACAATATTTGTCCTTTTGTGTTTGGCTTACTTCACTTAGCATAATGTCTTCAAGATTCATCCATGTTATCATATATGTTACAATTTCATTTCTTTTTACTGCAGCATAGTATTCCATCATATGTATATACCACATTTTGTTTATCCATTCATTGGTTGATGGATACTTGGGTTCTTTCAATCCTTTGACAATTGTTAATAACATCACTATGCACATAGGTGTGCAAATGTCTGTTCATGTCACAGTTTTCAGTTCTGGATATATTCCTAATAAAGGAATTTTGGATAATGCAGCAGTTCTATATTTAACTTCCTGAGTATCTGCCAAACTGTCTTCCACAGAGGGTGAACCATTTTACAATCCCACCAAGAATGAAGAAGTGTTCCTATTTCTCCAAATCCTCTCCAGAGCTTTTGTTTTTTCTTTTTAATAATGGCCATTCTATGTGGTATCAGATAGTATCTCAATGTCATTTTAATTTGTAGTTCCCTAAAAACTGGTGATATGGAGCATTTTTTCATGTCCTTTTTGGCCATTTGTATTTCCTTTCTGGAGAAATGTCTATTTAAATCTTTTGCCCATTTTTAATTGGATTGCTTGCTCTTTTATGGTTGAGTTGTATGATCTTTTTATATAGAATGGAAATCACATACTTATCAGAAATAAAGTTTCCAAATAGTTTCTCCCATTGAGTGGGCTGCTGTTCCCCTTTCTTGGTGAAGTCCTTTGAATCACAAATGTGTTTAAGTTTGAAGAGGTCCCATTTATCCATGTTTTATTTTTTTAATTTTCTGACTTTATTTAGCATATGGATAGTTCATCATAGCAATAAATTAATATGTACAGTTTCCAAAAACTGTTGGGCACTTTCCAAGGAAAATTTTCTGATGTTGTACACTCATGTATGTAGAACCATTTAAACAGCTCTTTTTTCAATTTTCAAATCCAACAATGTGGTAACATCAAGTTTTTGAAGAATCTAGAAGCTCTTCCTTTGAAATTCATGATTTAGGTCATTTGAGTTTACAAGGATTCATATGCCATTTCAGTTCCTGCAAGCTACCAAACCTGACATTATAGAACTGACAGTTCAGAAAACATCTGATCCAATCACCTAATTTTACAGATGAAATCCACTGGCATTGGTAAAGATTACAATCTACTAAGAGGCAGAGCCTGGATTACAAGTAGGTTCTTCAAATTCTCCAGAAATGTCTGTTGGTACATGCATGACACAGAATTCTAGTTATATCTAAAATGACCTTGGTTTTACATTTTCTTTAACATAAGATTGAATCCTGATGGCTCTTTTGTGGTTCACAGACAAATTTAGTGATTCAACTGCTTTGGAAATAAAATTATTCTCACTACAGTAGGTAATCATGGATCACTGATTGTCAGCACAGTTTTCTTTTCTCCTGGGATGTTCCAATGTTGGCAGCTTTTTTTCTTGTCCTTCTGTGCTCATAATAGACCTATGTCAAGGGTGTCTGTTCTTGTTTGAAATTCAACAGCAGCAGATGGTGTTTACATGGCATCAATATTTACAAATCAATCACTACTTGAGTTTGGGGCAGCTCACTCCAGCCAGTTATCATGTATCCTGCTGTGTCCATTTGGAAAGTCACTGGTTCTGAGACCAACTTTTGCAAAACAGTTGTGGATTACTTCAGGAGTGTCAATGCCCCACATTGCAATGAGATTTCTCAGCACATGCAGAACATGCCATGTAATACTCGATGACTTACCATGGTGATTTATTAAGTCTCAGCTTAATCACTTCACATAGCCATGCTGCAGGCAGGCAGATGGCTGCACACTTGTTTTAATTTAAACCCCCAGTGAGTTTGTTTAGCACATTTATCAATTCATAACAAAATGCTCAAATTCTAGCAAGCCATTTTTCTTTTAAATTGCAGGAGCCATTTCCCAAACCACCTGCCAGGCATTGGTTCATTTTTTCAACTTTATATATACACAGGAAAGTTGCATGTATAAAGGGGATTTTTGAATTTCCATGTAAGTGAATCTAATTTTGTGTTATTTCTCAACACCAGAGCAAAGGGAGACTAATGGCCTAACTTTACCTATTTATTTTTCTTTGGGGAAACATTTCTTTGTAAGAGTGCATGTTTGGTTTGGCTGCAGGTTATGGCACATTAGATGTGTCCCTATGGGCAAACTCTGTATAGGCTTCACCTTTTAGGAGTAATGACGTGATATGGTAATCAAGCTGAAAGCATCACCTCCAGCCATAAAGACTGAACATTAACCCCATCTGGAGTTCAATTTCATTAGCTTTTCTAAAAAGAAGCAAACAAAACCCAGGTATACAAATGTTATTTGCTCTGATCTGGCAAAATCATTCAAAAATCTCATTTACTAAATTGACATGTTTGGCTAATCTCATTCTGTTATTAATTTTACTTCCCTTTGATACTTGTCTTTTTATCTTGTCCTGATTTTCAAGGAACATACAGACTATTGAAAAAGAACTTGATATTCTCTGACCATTTCACTTTTTTACTTTTATTTCTTACTTACTAACTTTTTAGCTCTGGAACTCAATATATTTTCTCTTTAATTCCACAGCCAGCACTCAAGGCATGAAGCATGAGAGAAGAGGCCTGCTTATCAGAAAAGGAACAGTCTAACAATGAGGAGACTGGTATGGTGCAGGAAGTGAAAATACAGTACTGACAAGGCATCTAATTTTCTTAAGTTAAAATAGCAAAGTTGATGTCAAATTTCAAAGGAAGGCCAAATTTTAAAAATCATAATAACCAAATAAAAACACAACCCCTTTTTTGTCAAGGAATATTAATCACTTTGAGGTAGATGATTCTGTTATCAAATACTAAAGCATTTAAGTTCAAGATACAAAAATGATACAGCTGAGGGGGAAAATGTACTGATTTGAAATTATCTTTTTAAAAAATTGGATGGAAAATTGAAAACACTGGCAAATAAAAGTTTTTTGCATGAAATCCTGGGATGTCATGTTGTGGACTGCTCCTTTAATTGAAAGTGAATGTGGCAGTTGATGAAAAATCCACACTCTGTAACAGAACCACAAACCACAAAAGGTTGTCCTCATGAGGAAGTCTGTAACTTTGCATTTGATTTTTCCATTTCAGCTCATTCCCAACTGTTTGAATTTAGATTCTTAAGGACTTCATAAGCATTTAACCAATTCTTTGTTCTTTGAAAGTGCTGGGATTGTTTCTCCACACATAAACTGATCTTTGTCATAAATCAATTTCATAATGAGAGAGCAGGTAGGACACGTTGCCGTGTCTGCACCATTCTCCAAATCTTCCTTGGTGATGAACAAGTTGTCCTCACACATGCAGGTGTAGAAGTATGTCTGAGTCCTCATCATATTGGAAGACTTTGATATGCACCTCATCATGGAATACCGCCATTGTCACTGGGGTCAGCCACGGGGCTGGCGCTCATGCTTTTGGTGTAAAGTTTAAAAATGCACCACCTACCACCAGGTCTTGAACATGTTTTCCTATATTTTATTCTAGGAGCCTTATGGTTCTTACTTTTATGTTTAGGTTTTTGATCCATTTTGAGTTAATTTTTGTATAAGGCATGAGATAGGGGTACTCTTTATTTTTTTGACTATGGATATCCAGTTTTCCAAGCACTATTTGAATAGACAGTTCTGTCCCAGCTGGGGGGTGGTTGACAAGCTTGTAAAAAATGACCTGGCCATAGATGTAAGGGTCTGTTTCTGAATTACCAATTTGTTTCCATTGGTCTTTGTGTTTTTCTTTATGCCAATACCAAGCTATTTTTCACAACTGTAGCTATGTAATATGTTTTAAAATACAGAAGGGATAATCTTCCAATTTTGCTCTTTCTATTAAAGATGTTTCTGGATATTTGGGGCCCCTTACCCTTCCAAATAAATTTGATAATTGTATTTTCCATTTGTGTAAAAATGTTGGGGGAATTTTCATTGGGATTGCATTGAATCTGTTTATCAGTTTGGGTAGAAATGACATTTTAATGATATTTAGTCTTCCAAGCCATGAAAAAATATTGTTCTTCAAACTATTTAGGTCTTTTTAATAACAATTCATTGTTATAAAATTCATTGTAGTTTTCTGAATACAAGTGCTTTACACCCTTGTTTAAGTTTATTCGTAAATATTTGATTCTTTCAGTTTCTATAGTAAATGGAATTTTTTTCCTGTCTTCCTCTTTAGATTGTACATTACAATTGCATAGAAACACCACTGTTTTTTGCATATTGATCTCTTATTCTGATACTGTATTGAAATCATTTATTAGCTATATCAGCTTTGTTGCAGATTTTTTTGGACTTTCTAGATATAGAATCATATCATCTATGAATAGCAAAATTTTACTTCTTCCTTCCTGATTTAGATGCTTTTTCCCCCTTTTTCTTACCTGATTGCTCTAGCTAGAACCTCTAGCAATCTACTGAACAACAGTGATGACAGTGGACATCCTTGTCTTGTGCATGATCTCAATGGGAAAGGTCTCAGTCTTTCAACATTGAATACAATGTTAACTGTAGGGTTTTCATATATGGCCTTTATCAAGTTGAGGAAGTTTCCTTCAATTCTCATATTCTGTAGTATTTTTTATCAAGAAATAATGTTATATTTTATCAAATGCCTTTTCTGTGTCAATTGATAGTATCATATGATTTTTCTTCTTTGATTTATTAATGTGGTGTAGTATGTTCATTGATTTTCCTGTGTTGAACCACCCTTACGTGCCTAGTATAAAACCCACTTAATCATGATGAATAATTTTTTTAACGTGTTGAATTCAATTAGCAAGTTTTTTTTGAAGATTTTGCATCTGTATTCATTACACAATGGGTCTTATTCTTTTTCCATAATATCTTTATCTGGCTTTAGTATTAGTGTGATATTGGCTACATAGAATGAGTTTGGTTGTGTTCCTTTGTGTTCACATTTTTGGAAAAGCTTACATAAGATTGGTATTAAATCTTCTTTGCATGGTTGTTAGAATTCACCTGTGAAACCATCTGGTCATAGGGTTTCATTTTGGGTAGTTGTTTGATGACTCT
>JAQZBX010019916.1:0-25872 GCA_029593785.1 Cabassous unicinctus
TCTCATTGCTACTGTGGCTCTCAGGAAATGGGTTGATGCAATTAAAAATAAAATCTTTGGCAGCTTAAAGACATCTCACCAAGAGACATACAGGAGCAAGTACTTAATCAAGTGAGATGATTGCCAATTTTTACCTATACATTGAGGACAAGGTTAATGAAAGTATTAAGACACTGGGAAATTATGTATGATATAAGTTAATTTAAGAAAATGGCAGCAACAGGCCACAATTCAGAAATAAATTTTCATCCCTAAATCATTCCAAGTGGACTTAAGATTAAGATGTTAAAAAACAAAGAAAATTTTCATAAAAGTAATAATGCACAACCCCTGATAGTAGACCTTATTGATTGAGCATCTATCATGAATCTTGGAAAACCTAGAGTCTCAATCAAGGGTACAACCCAGAGGCACACCACAATTTACTTGTTTCTGCCATTCCTAGGACAAATGCCACGTACCATAAAATGTATATCTAGGGTTGCCAGATTTAGCAAATGAAAACGCAGTGTGGCCAGTTAAATTTGACTTTCAGAAAACATTTTTTTTGCATTTGTGTGTCCCGTGCAATGTTAATGATACACTTATACTTAAAATAGTTTGCTTTTCACCTGACATTACAATTTAACTGGAGCTCTTTGGCAGATTGAAATTATGATATGAATCTCCAAAAAAGAAAGTTTATGTTTGTGGGCTGGTCCACTCCTGTGGGTGAAAGTCCTGTTTTCAATTGGACTACCCTAGTGAGGCATGAATCATGTTGAGTATCTGCCTGCTTGCTGGATCTGATAGAAAAAAACAAAACAGACAAACACCAGAAAAGTGAACTCCAACATTTTTCATCATGCCATGTGCCTGAAGCAGCTGAGGCCATTGAGAGAGATGAGCCATTTGCCTGATAGCCTGCACCTGAAATTGTAAGACAGTGGCACAGCTGAGCCTTAGCAAAAAGGCCAAATAAGAAAGATGCCCTATACTTGGTTTCCCCCAAATGAGCTCTCAGAAACTGTATAGCTGAGAGGGGAAGGCAGAGACCAGGCAGAGATCTCCCACCATCTTGTCTCAACATGTGGCAGCTGGCTCTGATGAAAATGTGTCTCTTATGGTGCCTCTGTTTGGATTTTTTCATGTCTGTGGAAATGTAAGCTCTTACCCCAAAGGAATACCCTCTACAAAGGTCAACAGATTTCTGGTGCTTTGCATCAGCAACCTTTGAGAAGCTAAAATAGCCTTTTTTAACAATGCTGAAGATGCATTTCTGGTACCACAAGGATAAAACAATAGTAATGACAATGAAAAATGACCAGTAGAATCAGCAAAACCTAATAACTGATATAATAACAACATCAAAATTAAATTGGCACCCTTCAGATTTCCCACTGATTGATAGTTCCCATTACTCTAAAACAGTTCAGGATTATTTTCTAATTTTTTAGTTCTCCCCAAAATACCCAGTGGAATAACGGCATATGGCAGTGAGATTGAGCTCCTCAACTAGCCTCATGGACTCCACACTTAAGTTTCATTTGATTTCTCAAGGATAATTGAATTGATATTTGCACACTTATGTTCATAGTGACATTATTTACAATTGCCAAAAGATGGAAGCAACCCAAGTCTCCATCAAAATGAAAAATTATTCAGCTGTAAAATTGGAATGAAGATTTGATGCATGCTACCACATGGCTAAACCTTGAAGATATAATGTGGAATAAAATATTTCAGACAGACCATCTCTCTTGCAAAAGACAGCTGATTGAGGACAGGATCCAGCCCGAGTGAGCTGTTCTGGGAGCTCACAGAGCAGGAGCCTTTGGGGCATCGATCTGGAAGGAGCTGGACAGGGAGATGGAGTGTTCAAGATAAAACCATGAGGTGCTTAGATGACCTAAATATTACTCAGAAATTACAGGGATTCCCATGTTCCCCACCACCCACACCTCCAACAACATCCCACACCACCATTCCTCATCCATGTGGTACAACACCTGCAATGTTTTTATACCCATGGAAATGACAGAAGGCTAAACCCCACCCTCAGGACAAAGAGTTAAGGTGAGCCCTGACACCTGCCTGCCACCCATTGAGAGGGAGCATTCCCCAAGAGTGGGAGGATTCTATCAAGTGGTGGAGAGGGGTTTCCTTTCTGTGGGTTTGTTTGCCTGGACCCCCATAGAGCTTTGTGGAGCACACCAGCTGGCTTGAAGTGGCACCAGGCAGAGGGGAGAGGTGAATCTGCTGAGGCAGCCTGATTTACCTAATCACCCTGGGATACAGAGGCTTGGCCTGAGAGAGGGTGGGGTCAGCCAATTTAATAGATCTGCACTGAGGACTATCAGAATTTCAACTCCCTTAAGGGAGTCAGGAAGTGGGAAGCACTTAATAAGTTTTCAAGAGCCTATTTAGGGTCCCCTGGGAGGATGGGGTGGTCTAAAAGAGGCTTGAAAAATCACTTCAGTGCTGAGTACTCAGTAATCAGGGTCCCATACAAATTTCAAAAGGGAACTCAGCCTGACCAGAAGGGGAGGGGGGATCTGCTCATACAGCCTGTTGAATCCTGCTGCCCTAGAAGAGTAAAACCTGCCTGGGGTAAAGTGACTGAATAGCTTTCTGAAGAGCTGGCTGACCCAGTTGGAGGGTAGGTCAGTGAAATAATCTCTACCTTGAAAGTACGAGATCCCTGGTTCAATTCCCTACTGCTCTAAGAGTGGTGATCCACAGGGATATCTAACATCCAGCTGATACCGTAGGACATGAAAAACATAGGCCTTATATTTTTACTAGCTTCTTTTGGATCCTTAATTATTCCTAAAAGAAAGGTTAATTTAAAAGGAATTAAATTAGTTTATTCACAAAAACCTGCCTCAAAACCTGCAGAGAGAAGCCTGCAGGGTAACTGATTGATGAACACAGGCAGCCTAAGAAGCTCCACAAGGGCCAAAGAAGGAAAGCTGTTCCTCCTTAGCTTTGTTTGATTCCTTACTTGTGTGTTTGTTTGGGTTTTTTGTTGTTGTTGCTGTTGTTTTACTTCTTGATTTTCTTTCCTCTTTGATCCCCCACCCCCCTTTTAAAAATTAGGTGCTGCTAGCTTGTTTCTTCTTTTCTGTGCCTCTCCTTCCTTGATTTCCCATTTTCTGTGTATGCCGATTTTGTCTACCAATGCTATCTCTTTTACTTCCTTCATCTTTCTATTTTCTGCATTCTATTGTGGTGCTTACATTCCACCTTTGTTTATTAGCCCTCAACTTCACTGGTTTCAATTTCTATCCTGCCTATTCTGTTTGTTTTTTTTTTTCCCTCATGTTTTTTCTTTCTGTCCTTTCTTTTCTCTTTCTCTCTCTCCTCATCATTCTGGCCTTTTAAATCATTGTATATATATTTCTCTATTCGGTTTCCCATTTCATTGTAGGTGCTCCACTTTTTTATTCCCATTAATCTACACTGCTTACATGAGGTAACTATTCATTTTACTAAGGCTTATATGGCCCCTCTTCTAACTTTTATTAGTAGTACTGTTCTCCTTTTTTCTTTTTCTTACCTCTTTTGATTTCTCTGGCCCTAATTATTTCTTCTGAATGAACATAGACAATAGCAAGAAATAGAACAAGAAGAACAAAGAGTCAAAGAGAAAACTTAACACACATACAAAACCAGCAGCTAAACAAAACTCTAGAGCAGAGAGAGAAGCTAATCAACTGAATAAACCCATCAAGATAAATGATGACCAGAGGGCAACAAAAAATTACAAACCATACTAAGAAACAGGAAGACATGGACCAGCCCAATGAACAAACTAAAAACCAAGAAGACATGCAGATAATTGAAAAACTAATCAAAGTTGTCCAAACAAATATTCTGGACCAACTTAATGAAGTGGAGGAAGAGATTAAGGATATTAAGAAGACACAGGGAGAACATGCTGAAGAAATTGTAAACCTACATAAAAAGATAACAGATATGATGGTGATGAATGGCACAATCCAAAAAATCTAAAAAAGACACTGGAATGATATAACAGCAGATTTAAACAGACAGAAAAAAGAATTAATGATATGGAAGACAGCACATCTGAAATCAAACAGATAGTAGAACAGATACATAAAAATATAGAGACATAAAGATATAAATAAGAACACAAACACACAAACATACGCATTATAGGCATCCCAGAGCGAGAAGAGAAGGGGAAGGGAAAAGAAGGAGTATTGAAGAAAATAATGGCTGAAAACTTCCCAACCATATTGAGGGAGATGTACGTACATGTCCAGGAAGCAGAGCGCAGCCCAAACAGTATAAATCCTAGCAGGCCTACTCCAAGACATATACTTGTCAAAATGTCCAATGCTCAAGACAAAGAGAAAACACTCAAGGCAGCAATAGAAAAGAGATCCATCACATATAAGGGAAGCTCAATGAGATTAAGTGTGGATTTCGCATCTGAAACCATAGAGGCAAGAAGACAGTGGAATGACATAATCAAGGTACTCAAAGAATAAAACTGCCAGCCATAAATTCTCTATCCATCAAAACTGACATTCAAAAATGATGGAGAGTTCAAAATATTCACTGATAAACAGAAATTAAGAGAGTATGCCAATAAGAAACCTGCCCTTCAAGAAATACTAAAGGAAGTTCTTAATGTTGAAAGGAAAAGACAGGAAAGAGAGAGTTGGAGGAGAGTGTAAGAAAAAGTGAAAATGCAAAAACAGAAATAAAAACAACATATGACATACATAAACCCAAAGAAAATATGGCTGATGTAAGAAATTCCTTGAGAGTAATAACACTGAATGTTAATAGATTAAATTCACCAGTCAAGAGACACAGATTGACAGAATGGATAAGGAAATATGACTCATCTATATGTTGTCTACATGAAACCCAGCTTAGACCCAGGGATTCAAGGTAACTGAAAGTGAATGGCTGGAAAGCAATTTTATAAGAAAAACAACCAAAAAAGGGCGGGAGTAGCTGTACTAATATTGGACAAAATAGACTTTAAATGCAAAACTATTTTAAGATACAAAGATGGACACTATATGTTTGTAAAAGGGGTAATCTTTCAAGAAGAAAGAACAATCATAAACATTTATGCTCCTAATTAGGGGACCTCAAAATAAATGAGGCAAATACTGGAAAGAATAAGTGGGGACATAAATCACTCTATAATTATATTGGAGGACTAATACACCATTATCATCACTAGACAGAACATGTCAACAGAGAATCAATACAGAAACAAAGACCCTCAATAATTCATTAGATGAACTGGACCTAACAGATATAAACAGAATGCTATTCCCAAATACAGCAGGATATACAATCTTCTCAAGTGCACACGGATCATACTCCAAGATAAACCACATGCTAGACCACAGAACAACTTTCAATGAATTCAGAAAGATTGAGATTATGCAAAGTATTTTCATGGCCAAAATGGAATGAAACTGAAATCATTAATGGCCAGAGAACCAGATTGGGCACAAAGATAAGGAAGCTAAACAACACGCTCTTAGACAAGCAGTGGGTCAAGGAGGAAATCTCAAAAGAAATCAGTAAATACTGTGAAATGAATGAAAATGACAACACAACATATCAAAACCTTTGGGATGCAGCCAAAGGTGTACTGAGAGGGAAATTCATAGCTATAAATGCATATATCAAAAAAGAAGAAAGACCTAAAATTGAAGACCTAACTCCCAGCTGGAAGAATTGGAAAAACAACAATAAACAAACCTGAAAGGAAGCAGAAAGAAGGAAATAACAAAGATTAGAGCAGAACTAAATAAAATAGAAAATAAGAAAGCACTAGAAAAAATAAACAAAACCAAAAGCTGGTTCTTCGAGAAGATCAATAAAATTGACAAACCCTAAGCCAGACTAACAAAGGAAAAGAGAGAGCAGATGCAAATACACAAAATAAGAAATGAGGAAGGGGATATCACCACTGACTCCACAGAAATTGAGGATCATAAGCGGATACTTTGAAAAATTATGTGCCAACAAGAATGATAATTTAGAGGAAATGGACAAATTCCTAGAAACTCACAAGCAGCCTACCTTGAGGAAAGAAGAAGTTGATGAACTCAACTGCTCAATTACAAGTAAAGAGATAGACACCATCATCAAAAACCTCCCAACTAAGAAGAGCCCAGGACCAGATGGCTTCACAGCTGAATTCTACAAGACATTCTGGAAAGAGCTAACACCAATCTTGCTTAAGCTCTTCCAAAAAATAGAAGTAGAAGGAACATTGCCTAACACATTCCATGATGCCAAAATTACCCTAATACCAAAGCCAAAAAAAGATGCCACAAGAAAGGAAAATTACAGACAAATTTCTTTAATGAACCTAGATGCTAAAATCCTCTACAAAATACTTCTTAATCACATTCAACAACATATCAACTGAATTATACACCATGACCAAGTGGGTTTCATCCCGGCTAAGCAAGGATGTTTCAACATAAGAAAAATAATCAATGTAATAAACTACATAAACAGAATGAAAGAAAAATATCACATGATCAGCTCTATAATTGCATAAAAAGCATTTGACAAAATACAGAACTCTTTCCTGATAAAAACACTGCAAAAGATAATAACAGAAGGAAACTTTATGAACATGATAAAGGGTATACATGAATAACCCAGAGCCAACATCATCTTCAATGATGAAATCCTAAAAGTTTTCCCTTCAAGATTAGGAAGATGACAAGGATGCCCACTATCACAGCTCCTATTTAATATTGCCTTATAAGTATTTGCTCCAGCACTGAGGAAGAAAAAGATATAAAAAGCATCCAAATTGGAAAGGAAGAAGTAAAAATTTCACTAATTTCAGATGACATGTTCCTAGACATAGAAAGCCCTGAGATACCTACAACAAAGCTTCTAGAACTTATAAAGGAGTTCAATAAAGTGGCAGGCTTTATTATTGATGCTAAAAATCAAAAGCATTTCTGTACCCCATTAATGAGCAAACTGAGGAGGAAATCAAGAATAAAATACCATTTACAGGAGTAACTAAAAGTATCAAATATTGAGGAATACATTTTACTAAAGATGTAAAGGACTTATATTCAGAAAACTGCAGAGCACTGTTAAAGGAAATCAAAGAAAACTTAAATAAATTGAAGAATATTCCCTGTTCATTACTAGGAAGACTAAACATCATCAAGATGTGTATCTACCCAAACTAATCTGCAAACTTTATGCAATCCCAATAAAAATCAATACTATATTTTTTTAATGGATTGGAAAAACTCATTACAAAATTTATTTGGAAATGGTAAGAGGCCCTGAATTGCCAAAGACATATTGAAAAAAAAGTTGGAAGTATCACACTACCAGACTTCAAAACATAGTACAAAGCTATAAGGTTCAAAACTGCATGATATTTGCTCAAGGATAGACATACCGACCAATGGAACGGAACTGAAAGTTATGACATAGATCCTCACATATACAGTCATCTGGAATTCAACAAGGCCAGCAAGACCTCTCAGGTGGGAGAGAATGGCCTCTTCAACAAGTGGTGCTTGGAGAACTGGATATCCATATCCAAAAGAATGAGAGAGAAACACCATCTCACACTTTATACAAAAATCAATTCAAGATGGATCAAAGTTCTAAATATAAGAACCAAGACCATAAAGACCTTGGGAGATAATGTAGGGAAGCATCTACAAGACCTTGTAATAAGAAATGGTTTCATAAACTTCATACCCAAAGGACGAGCAGCAAAAGAAAAACTAGATAAAAGGGATCTCCTCAAAATTAAAAACTTCTGCACCTAAAAGTATATTATCAAGAAATTAAAAAGGCAGCCTACCCAATAGGAGAAAATATTTGATAACCATATATCTGATAGGAGCCTAATATCCTGCATATATAAAGAAATCCTACACCTTGAAAATAAAAAGACAAACAACCCATTTAAAAAATGGGCAAGCGAACTGAAAAGACACTTCTCTGAGGAAGAAATACAAATGTCTAAAAAGCGCATGAAAAGATGCTCGACATCACTAGCCATTAGGGAAATGCAAATTAAAATTACAATGAGATACCATTTTACACCCATTAGAATGGTGGCTATTAAAAAAAACAGCAGACTATAAGAGTTGGAGAGGATGTGGAAGATGGAAACCCTCATCCACTGCTGGTGGGATTGTAGAATGGTCCAGCCACTATGGAGGACAGTTTGACGGTTCCTCCAAAAACTAACTATAGAGCTTCCATATGATCCAGTGATTCCACTGCTGGCTATATACCCTGAGGAATTGAAAGCAAAGACACGAACAGATATACGCACACCAATGTTCATAGTGGCATTGTTCACTATTGCCAAAAGTTAGAATTAACCCAGGTGTGCATTAACAGATGAATGGGTAAACAAAATGTGGTACATACATGCAATGGAATATTACTCAGCTGTAAGAAGGAATAAAGTTCTAACACATGGGATAACATGGATGAATGTTGAAGATCTTATTTTGAGTGAAGAAAACCAGGCATTGAAGGATGAACAGTACATGAACTCCCTGATATGAATCAGGAAAATTGAGCAGTATCAGAGAGCTATTGTGTGTAAGATAGATTTACAAGAAATAAAAAGAGAAGAGAAGGCCATGAGCCATCACCTATATGGATGTAATCTATGGTAAAGTGATAGAGTGTATTTGTGTATTGAAGAGACAGGTGGGTAGATTGGGAAAGGTGGGTCAGATGGTCCAGGATTCTTGGGGGAGGATTGGGAGAGGGACCAGGTGAATACTGGGGATTTATGAGTATGAGGTTGAAAGTACAGAGGTGGAAATGCTCCTATGGCAAAATGACAAGGAAGGGTCATTGGTTTTGGGTGTTGGTTGGAGGGGGCATTCAGGACAGGGCACACATAGAGCAGGTTTCTAGGGCTGTGTGATTGCTCATATTGTCATAATGTGTTGTATCAGTGGGTGGAGACCCACATAATGAATGGGAAGGATTGGACTCCCATCTTTGTGAGGACTGATTTGTTCAGAAATAAACAACCGGATGTCTCTGAAGAGCAAGGGCAGGTACTATTAGGGGAGGACAAATGAGTGTGTCAAGACCTCTTGTTGCATGTAACCATGAATTGTGTCATCCAACGGGTCAAGTCAGGGGGTCATCATGGGCCTCGGGGTGATGGGGTGAGAGGAATAGAATTGATCAAATGGGGTATTTAGTGGTCAGTAGGAATGTTCTTCATTACCATAAAGTGATGGACACAGGGCATTGTAAATATCATCAAGATTTATAAAAGTGTAGGGTCTAAAATGTATACCATAGTGTAAACCATTGACAATGTTTAGTAGATATGTTTCACTATTTGTATATTAGTTATAACAATGCTACCATCCACATATAAAAAGGTATTAATATGGGTAGTAGGAAAGGGGCAGGATTTTGGGTACATGAGAGTCTCCTGTATTCTGTGTGTGACTTTGCTGTGACCTAAAACTTCTTTGAAAACAAAATAAAACATAGTGAGACACTGGAGAATGAGAAGGGGAAGGTGCCACAGTACAGACTGGACACCAGATATTGAAGTGATGAAAGGCAAAAAGTAAAAAATATGTATATATATATTTTTCAATTTTTAATATCCCAAACTTTTAATTTAATTTAATTTTATTTTATTTTTATTTTATTTTTTTTTTTAGTTTTTAAAAATTTTCACGTATTTTATCTCTTACATTTAAACTTATCATTATGTTTTCATTTTCCTATTAATTGTATTCAGCTATTGTAATGGCTTCATCTTTGAAGAAGCTTTGGATCACAGAAGGGTTACAACAGGAGTAGGGAAGGATCATTGGTGTGGGGTGTCAGGAATGGTGGATGCATGGGAGGAAGTTCACCTGAGCATAAATATAAGGTATATAAAAATGTTCAAATGTTCATTGGGCATGACCACAGTTGGTGGAGAATCACTCAATAAATGAGAGAATACCAAATTCTCATCCTTGAGAGCTCTGTCACATTCTCTAAGGGAGCAGCAACAGTCTCCCAAGTGCAGGGGCAGTGACTGGCAAAGGAGGATGATTTACTGATGGGCCCTTGATATTGATGAATAGCCTTATGAGTCTTTGCTCTTGAAATTGAAACTTAGCCTATTGTTATGGGGTGCCTAAGGGTTGCCTCCTGTGAGCCTCCTTGTTGCTAAATGTGCCATCTCTCTTAGCCAAACTCAATGTATGAATGCATTATCTTCCTCCCAGCATGGGACATGATGCCTGGGGATGAGCCTCCCTGGCACCGAGGGATTGCTACCAAGTACCAACTGGCAATGTGACTGGAAATAGTTCTTGAATAAAAGCAGGAAAATGTAAAGACAAATGAGTTTATGTGGCTAAGAGACATCAAAATTTGTTGGGAGGTCCTCCCAGAGGTGATGCTTATGCACATCTTAGGAGGTACTTATAGAATCCCAAAGTGGATATTACCCCAAATAGTGGGGCTCCTGAGGGTTCTGGAGTGACCCAGGTCCTATGTCAGGGCAGAAAATTCCAGAGTTTGGTGCCTTGCCAGTGGGCCCTACTTTGGAGTTTGTGCTCCTGAGAGTGACATAGTTTGACTCAACCATGTCTTCCCTGCACATGGCTCATCTGTCATTATTATTCAACCTGTATTTGGTCCTGGAGATTGTAGGTGTACATTCAGAGGCTTGAGTATTGAGCTATCCATGTGTCAGCTGGGCCTGGAACCTCAGTGGAGCAGCAACTCATACTCTACAGCTCATTGGACTCACCCAGGACAACAGGCAGGCAGATGATAATGAACAACGGCCATCCCAGGGAGTGGAGAGAGTATGCAGCTGCAAGCAGAATAATCCCATCCATCTTCCCCATGGGATATAAGCCCCCTCTCAATTGGAAATAAAGTGGACATCACCATCCCAGACTCCTCAAAGGGGGAAGAACTATGTACTAGAGTGGGCTTACTGGTATTCTACTATAGGCATATTGTGATTCAAGCAATGTAAGAAATTACAATATTGATATGGAGCCAGTGGCCACTGGAAGATCTGGGAACAGGGAGAGGGAAAAGCAGTTGTAATACTGGGGCTTTTTTGGGATTTGAAAATTGTCCTGAGTGACATTGCTACGACAGATATAGGCCATTTTATATCATCATATAACATGCACAACTATGTGGGAGAGAGTGTGGTCTACAATGTGAACTACAGTCCATGCTTAATGGCAAAGTCCCACGATGTATTTATCAATTGCAATTAATGTGCCACACTAATGAAGGATGTTTATGTGGGAGGTTGTGGAAGGTGTGGGAGGTATGGGAGGTGGGGCATATGGGCATCCCTAAATTTTTTGTGTAACATTTCTGTAATCTAAGTATCTTAAAAAAAAAAAAAGAAACTCCTCCATGGGTTTATTATATCCACAAATAAAATAAAAATTAAAAAAATAAATAAATATTTCAGACACCAAAGGACAAATATTTTATGAACTCAATAACGTGATATAATTAAGATAAGCAAACTCATAGGGTCCAAAACTGAAAAATACAGTTCACCAAAGATTGACTGGGAGATGGAAATGAGGAGTTAGTATATAATTGCCCTAGAGTTTGCATCTGGACTGATGGAAAAGATTTGGTAATAGGTGCATGTCAGCACAACAGAGTGAATGTAATAACCACCACAGAATTATAGATTTAAATGTTGTTAAAGGGAAAAAAATTTGTTTTATATGTTATTAGAATGCAATGAAAAAACCTTGGGATATACAACACAAGCTGTGAATTTTAATATAAACTATGGATTAGAATTGTTTTTATCAATTGTAACAAAGGTACCATACTAATGCAAAGTGTTAGTAGGGAAAACTACCTACATGTAGAGATTATATAGGAACTCTAGATTTTCTGCATGATTTTTTTATAAACTTAGACTTCTCTAATTGAAAAAATAAATAAATGAAAAAATGTCGTGAAAAAAACAAACAAAAAAGAACATGGGGGAAGTGGGTATGGCTCAATTGATAGAGCTCCCATTTACCATATGGGAAGCCCCAGGTTTGCTTCCTGGGGCCTCCTTGTGAGGGCAGGCTGGCCCGCGCGGTGCAGTGGGCTGATGCAGCAGGACATCACAGCAAGGGGGAGATAAGCAGACACAGAGAAGACACACAGCGAATAGACACAGCAAACACAAGCAGCAAGGGGGGGATAAATAAGTAAATAAATAAATCTTTAAAAAAAAAAAGAACATTGGGAAAAATATTTTCATGTATGTTCTGTAAAACCTGTTAAAGGGAAATATATACATTTTAAATATCAGACTTTTGTATTTATCTTAAGTCCATATAAATTTTCCATGAAATAAGGTCCATCCAAGGTTTCAAATAAGAAAAAATTCCAGGAAATTGAAATGAATCAAAAGTTGTTGTTGTTGTTTTAAGATCAAACATCAATAAAACTGTAAGCCTAATTCAAAGAAGTTTTTATATAAAAATTTAAGACAGCTACTAAAAGAGACAATATATCATCTATGGCAGAAAACTAAGAAGTCAGCCCAATTTACAGAAAAAAAGGGATTGTCCACATCCTTTTACTTCTGCCTTTTTTGTGATTGCTTTTCAATTGGTTAGGTCCCAATTCTTGTGTAAAAGTTCACTCTATCTTCAAATGTTATAATCCATTCAGAGATTTTACTGTAAATATTGATAATATAGTAATAATTGACCAGATATTAAACAGATAATGAAAATAATTTCTTTTAAAAGTAAATTTCCACCTGTACGTTATTTAAAAAAAAAAATCTTAAAATAGATTAAGGCTTATTATTGCTTTTTTATTAAATTTAATAATGCTGTGATAGAATTTGGTTAGTTTTAAAGAAAACCAATTTTGGTAGGCTGAATAATCATCCTGAACATATATGCATATTCTAATCTCTGGAACCTGTGAATATGATATATTACATTGGCAAAGGGAATTTTTGCATATGACTAAGTTAATGATTTTGTTATGAGGTCTTTAACTTGGATTGTACAGAATATCCCAATGTAAACATAAGGCTTCTAAATTAGGGAAAGAGGGAGGCATAGAAGGAGGAGATGTGATGAAACAACAGATGAATTGATGTGATTGGTGGAAGGTGACAATGAACAAAGAATGTCAGCATCTTCCTTTAGAATCTGGAAGACACAAGGAATGTGTTCTCCCCCAAAAAGCTCCCTAAAGAACTTCATCTTGAGTACACACTGAGTTTTAACCAATGAGACCCACTTTGGACTTTATATCTTCAGAAAAGTAAGATAATAAATTTCTGGTGTTTCAAGCCATTGTATTTAGATAATTTGTCAAGCAATAATAGGAAATTGATACACCAATAATAATGTTAGTTCTAAAACTAGTTGTGTTTAGATTTTAATCCAGTCACAGTTAATTTTTGTATATGGTAGTAATTGTGGTTGAAATTAGAAGCTGGGAAGAAAATTTGGCAAACAAACAAATGGAACAGATCAAGATTCCTGGAGAAAAAGCAGAGGAAAGAAAGTTTTCTCCTAGAGGTAAAACAATTGAACACACACACAAAAAAATCTTAAAAGTTGTACCTCATATCCAGGACAAGAAACAAATGAAGAAGAGCTGAGAAAATCTGAACAGTTATATATGGGCTATTCTAAAGGTCCAGAATAAGTTGTACCAAGCATCAAATAAAAGCCTTAACAGAAATCAATCAACAATAAAAAACTAGACAAATGGGAGCATGAAGAAAAATTTGAAAGTTTAAAAGACACATTACGGAAATTATGGGGATGAAAGGCACAACAATGGAGATTAAGAGACACTTAAAGCATAAAATAACAGACTTAAACAGGCAGGAGAAATAATCAGTGAACTAGAAGACAGTACAATTGAAATCATAAATAAAATAAAATGAAGATAAAATAATAGAAAAATTTGAACAGTATTTCAGGGATTTGAGTGACAGCATGAAACATGCAAACACTTCAGTCATGTGTGTTCCAGACAAAGAGAAGGGGAAAAGGACAGAAGGAATATTGGAAAAATAATGGTTGAACACTTCCCAAATCATGTGAAAGGCATAATATACATGTCCAATAAGCAGAACATAGTATAAACAGAATAAACCCTAAGAGAACCAATCTGAGTCACATACTAATTATAATGTCTAATGCCATAGATAAAGAGAGAATACTGAAGGCAGCAGGAGAAAATCTATTCACCATGTACAAGGTGTTCTCAATAACTCTATCTGTCAATTTGTCATCAGAAACTATGGAGGTGAGAAAGCAATGGTATGATATATTTAAGACACTCAAAGGGAAATATTGCCAGCCAAAAATTCTGTATCTGGCAAAACTGTCTTTCAAAGTGAAGGAGAATATAAAATAGCCACAGAAAAACATAAACTGTGAGAGTTTGTGAATAAAACTCCCACCCTACAAGAAAAACTAAAGGAGTTCTGCAGGTTGAATGGAAAGTACAGGAGAGCGTGGCTTGAGGTAGTGTGAAGAAATGAAGATCTTTAATACAGGCAACTAAAAGGGTAAATGAAAAACCTGACAGTAGTGTATCCTAAGTATAAAACTCTACACATTAATACCTGTAAGGGTCAGAAGACAATGAACCAAAAAAAGTCATATTTCCTGATAATGGGCATAAAAATATAGAATGGTAATATGGGGTAAACACAACATAAAGAGGTGAAACAAAGGGATACTGGGGCAGATGACATGTCTGCTATTGAAGCTAAGTTCGTATCTTTTCAAATTAATAGGATACAGATGTAGGTCATGTAATATAAATCCAAGGAAACCACAAAGAAAGCATTACTTGCATTCTTTTAACTATCAGTGACGTGAGCAGGTACCATACCTATAGAGTCATTTGAACTCTGTTTTTGTGAATTTCTTAATCATATCTTCCTCTTTTTTTAATGGGGGTGGTTTTTCTAGATTTTTTTGTTAAATGCTTTGCAGTTTCTTTCCTTGGTCTTTCGTATGTATTTTCCTTTTGCTTATGACAAAAGGTGTTGTCATAACTTTTTCTGTAAAGGGTCAGATAAATATTTTAGCCTTTGTGAGCCATATGGTCTCTAACATCTCCTCAACACTGCCTTTGTAATGTAAAAGCAGGTAATATGAAAACAAGTGGTTCCCAACCATGCGCAATTTTGTCCATCAGGGTTTGTTTGGCAATGACCAGAGACATTCTTGTTTGCCACAATGATTGTAGAATATTGCTGGAATTTGTGGGTAGAGGCCAAAGATGCTGGTAAAATCCTACAGTGCACACAGGACAGCCCCCTATAGTAAGAGTTATCTTGTTCAGAATGATAGTAGAGCTGAAGTTGAGAAATCCACTGGGTGGATTTGCTCTCACCGCTATCCTTAAAATATATCCCAGAAAAGGGCTGCAGTGCTGAAGCTACCCACTTTTGGGTGGTACCTGCATATCGTGCAGAACCATCTGTAAACCAGGCCCGAGTTTTCTCATCCTCAGGAAACTGATTGTAAGGGACTCTCCAAGAGGCCAAAGCTGTGGGCTGGGAAAGAGAAGGTAACATGGCAGGGATAGGGACCATGGGCATTTGGGCCACTTTCTCATGTAACTTACTTGTGCTTTCAGGACCTGCTCGAGTCCTATCTCATATATATCACTTCCACTTTATTATGGAGAGCTGCTGTGCACATGCAACTTTATGATTTGGTGTGTCAGACAATACCCAGCTCATGATAGGCATCTCGGGTCTCATGGTAACTTGATGGCCCATAGTTAAGCGTTCAGTCTCTACTAAGGCCCAGTAGCAAGCCAAAAGCTGCTTCTCAAAAGGGGGTAGTTATCTGCAGAGGATGGTAAGGCTTTGCTCCAAAATCCTAATGGTCTGCATTGTGATTCCCCTATAGGGGCCTGCCAAAGGCTCCAGACAGCATCTCTATTTGCCACTGAAATTTCCAGCACCATTGGATCTGCTGGATCATATGGTCCAAGTGGAAGTGCAGCTTGCACAGCAGCCTGGACCTGTCGCAGGGCTTCCTCTTGCTCCCGTCCCCAATCAAAACTAGCAGCTTTTCTGGTCACTCAGTAATGGGCCGCAGTAACACACCCAAATGAGGAATGTGTTGTCTCCAAAATCCAAAGAGGCCAACTAAGTGTTGTGCCTCTTTTTTGGTCATAGGAGGGGCCAGGTGTAACAGCTTATCCTTTACTTTAGAAGGGATATCTCAACAGGCCCGACACCACTGGACACCTAGAAATTTCACTGAGGTGGAAGGACCCTGTATTTTTGTTGGATTTATCTCCCATCCTCTCTCAGGCAAATGCCTTACCAATAAATATAGAGTCTTTGCTACTTCTTGCTCAGTGGGTCCTATCAACATGATATCATCAATATAATGGACCAGTGTGATGTCTCCTGGGAGGGAGAAACGATCAAGTTCCCGGTGGACAATATTATGACATAGGGCTGGAGAGTTGATATACCCCTGAGGCAGGACAGTGAAAGTATACTGCTGACCTTGCCAGCTGAAAGCAAACTGTTTCTGGTGGTCCTTACTAATGGCAATTGAGAAAAAAGCATTTGCCAGATCAACACGTGCATACCAGGTACCAGGGGAAGTGTTGATTTGCTCAAGCAATGATACCACATCTGGGACAGCAGCTGCAATTGGAGTCACCACCTGGTTAAGTTTATGATAATCTACTGTCATTCTCCAAGATCCATCTGTTTTCTGCACAGGCCAAATAGGAGAGTTGAATGGGGTTGTGGTGGGAATCACCAACCCTGCATCATTCAAATCCTTGATGGTGGCACTAATCTTTGCAATACCTCTAGGAATCTGGTATTGCCTTTGATTTAATATTTTGCTAGGCAGGGGCAGTTCTAGAGGCTTCCACTTGGACTTTCCAACCATAATAGCCCTCACTCCATGAGTCAGGGGCCCAATGTGGGGATTCTGCCAGTTACTGAGTATGTCTATTCCAATTATGCATTCTGGAACTGGAGAAATAAACACAGAATGGGTCCGGGGACCCACTGGACCCACTGTGAGATGGACCTGAGGTAAAACTCCATCAATCACCTGACCTCCATAAGCCCCTACTCTGACTGGTGGACCACAGTGACATTTTGGGTCTCCTGGAATTAATGTGACTTCTGAGCCAGTGTCTAATAATCCCCAAAATGTCTGATCATTTCCTTTTCCCCAATGCACAGTTACTCTGGCAAAAGGCCGTAGGTCTCCCTGGGGAAAGGTGGGAGGAAGATTAACTGTATAAATTTTTTGCAGTTTAACAGGATCCTTCCCCAAGGGGACCTGGCCTTCTCCTCATTCAAGGGGCTCTGGGTCTGTAAGCTGTCTCAAGTCTGGGAATTGATTAAGGGGCTGTGATTCTCTGCGTCTGTAATTAGAGTTAGGATTTTGTTCACTTGACTTAGAACTCTTCTGCTTATAAAGATCCAGAAGATATTTAGTAGACTGCCCATGTATTTCACTTCTGGGTACCCCAATGATCTATTAGCCAATGCCATAACTCCATGCGACTCAGACTATTCTGTGTGCTCTTTTGAATCTGTCTTTCATTGCGATAGACATGCCCACCTTGCCTCCTAGAGGGAGGTGTCAGTACATTACAGCTTCAGCACAGCTTGGATCTCACAGAAAAAGTGATTGACTTCTCAGGGCCCACAGTAGGGGAAACTCATAGTGATGGGGGTCAGCATAAATCCATCCAAGGAGCCACCAACCCAAGAGCCCACCGCCATAAACAAGCAAATCCTGCGGTTCATGAGGAGAGGGTTGCAGATGTTATGCTTCAAAGGAAGCTAAAGTTTTAGGCATGGGTCACATTTTTCAAATACCTGGAGTCAATTTTTCTCACAAAATTTCCTAAATGATTACCTCAGTGAAATTTGTGCAACACATAGGGTTCGGACTCATCATTGTGTTTTCTTTCTGTTTAACATCATGGAGACTGCAGAAATTGTATGACAGTACACTGTAACATCATTCACGAATGACCTATTATGCTGATCAATAATGTTAATGTGATTTATCTGACAGGGTGGCATACTGAAATTAACACTATATTATATTGCCCTAAGTAGCAAATGTAGTTGATTTTCCTTGCATTTCTTTTCCTAGTGTTCTGCTCTTACATCCTAATTACAAGAAAGAAATTCCTTTCTTTAAAGGGAAAAAGACACATTAGTATTAGAATTCCCTGTAAGAAAATAGAATAAATTCTCATTCTTTTATTCTAGAGTAAATTAAATGTGCATATCTTTGGTATGTATTTGGGATGCTGAAGGATGAATTGCCAATTATTGTTCCTTAACTTCTTATAATATTAAATGCAGTGTGGCTTTCACCATTTCACTGATAACATTACTGAAAAAACTTATTTATGTAAAATAAGCTTCCAACTTCTACTATCGGCACATTGTTTCTTCCTAAGGGAAAAGTGATCAAGAACAGATATTGGAACATATCTAATTTGGGTGAAGTTTGTGATGAGAAGACAATTTCATGGAAACCCTCAAGAGAGGTAGGAGGAGAAACAAGAACTCACAATAGCTCACAAACCAAAAAGAGAAAATATAGCTTGCCATATGCCAGGCTGCCTCTAGATGTTTCCCAGATAGTAAGTCAGAGTAAACAGTCCTATGCATGAAAATACTGTGCACCAGGAAAAATAATATAAGTCAGATTCTGTACCTCAAAAATCTCACACTAAGACTGAAGAAAGAGATCACCTTAAAGCAGGGGACATTTAAAGAACACTAAAGTGATACCTGCTTTGAAAATAGCAGTAATGCCACAAGAACCAAGGGGAATCTAGGGTAAGTTTTGCTAATGCAAAAAGAAAAAAAAATGGCCTGATTAAAATTTCTCAGATTTATAGAGAAATAGGGAAGACAGAATCATGGAAGTTTTAAACAATATCAAGAAAGACTTTCAGGCAGCTGAAAGATGACTTGGAGAACTGTGTGCAGAGTAGGGTGGCGTTGGATTATCCTGGGGCAGAAAGTGAAAGCTGAAAGATTTTGACTCCAATTATCTAGAAATGAGATATATAAATAGGGTGCTGTTTGGGTAGGAAAGTTATATAGTTATTAAGAAAGATATATCTGGCAGGTTTAAACAGACTAATCTTGAAAGGAAGATGTCTAAAATTAGTTAATATGATTATTTTTATTGAAGTCACACAGGACTGTATCCATTAGATTCAATTTCTTCTCTCTTTTGCCTATATCCAGTAAACCTGTAATTCTTTTTTTTTTTAATATTAGAAAAGTTGTGAGCTTACAAAACCATATTGCATAACATACAGGGGCCCCATACTTCATCCCACCAACAACAACTTATATTTTTGTGGAATATTTGTTAAAGATTGTAAAAAGACATTGTCAAAATATTATTTCCAACTAAAATCCATATCTTACATTTGGGGTATTTTCCCCAAAACCACCCTAATATCAATTCTCTAGTTTAGTATGGTGTATTTGTTATAGTTCATGAGAGAAATTTCTCACAACTATGCAGTTAACATTGGATTCCATGTGTTATATTGTCCCATGCTTGTACAATCCATCTTAAGTGCACACTCAGTGGCTCTCAGCTTCATTACAAAAATGTGCTGTTATCATCTCAGTGAATTTGAGTGTTTTCATTACTCCACAAGAAAAAAATCCTAAACCTTCTTATACACCCTATTGTTGATCTTTATAATTGTTAGAGTATCTTCTCTGTCATTGCTTTAAAAACATTAAAATATTACTAATTATAGTCCATACATTATATTAGTTGTATTTTCCCCATGTATCATGACAATCTTAACACTTTGTAATAGAAACACATTCTTGAATTTGTACTATTAAACATATCTTCATCCAATTCTGAATTCACTATTTTATACAGTCCCAAGATTATCTCTAGCTTCCTTTCAATTGACATTTATATCCCTACACTACCTGTTTCAGCCACTATCACATTTATAAATGAGCACTTTTGTTATACTTGCTGTACTGTTACCATCCACTCTATTCATTTCCACATACATTCAGCATCAGCTTCCCCTCTACTCTGACACTCTATCTCCTAGTCAGCTAAATCTCTAGAGTTTACCTCCATGAGTTTACTCATCTTACTTAATTCATATTATTGAGACCACACAATATTTGCCCTTTTTGGCTGTGTTCTTTCCCTCAACATAATATAATTTTTTTCTACTTTTAAAACTAGCAAAAAACTTAGGCATTGCTTCTGGTTCTGAATAGTTAGATTTTTCTCTCTTCTACATATGACAACTTAGTGTGCACTAATGCAAATTTTTCTCTTTTCCTTCACCCTATCTCTAATTTTCATTGTCATCTATTTCTCTAGATATACACTTTACCTGTTCTATTCATCCAAATGATAACTGATTTATTATTGCATTGGAAAGTAATCCTATACTTCCTGCCACCCTGGAGTCAATCTCAAAATTTTCAATGTGGAAAACTAAACATAAAAAAAAAAACCCTGAATAGCCTTTCCTTACTTTAAAAACTAGTGCTTTCATGGAATTTAGGTAAAATCTATTGAACACCTACTGTGCCTGGAATTAGTGTTGTTGGAATTGTCTAGATTTAAATTCTAAGTGCCAATTTATCCCAAAAATATTTTCAAGGATACTATCACTGTTAAAATAAGCACAGCTGAGTTCCTGCTATATTAATTAGAGTTTCTAAATTCTAAACTCCCAGCTGCCAGAAGGATAGATATAGCTTTCTGAGCAGGTACTTGATGTGGTGACAAAGAGAAATGAAAGAATGGGGCAAGGTAATCATTTAGGCCAACCCAATAATGCTGTAGAGGAGGAAATTGAGGCTAGAGTGGAGCAGCTACTACACAAGACTAGTAGTAACAGAGTGGGTGTTGAGAAGCCAAGACATACATCTCCATACAAACATGTTGACTATTATGCTATACAAACTAAGTATCCAACATGCAGATGTAACACCATTCTGCTCCAATTAAGCAACCCAATGAGCTTTCATACACCCATGTTAGCAACATGTTCAGAGGATTTCATTAAGGAATATTATCTGTCTATTAAAAAATAGTTTGATATGAATGAGCACTATGAGCATATATAAGCATATAAATGACTATGGAGTAAGAAAAGGAGAAAGTTCTTAAAATAATCAGAAATATAAAAGAAAAAAATCAATATTTTCACCTACACTAAAGCAGGCAAAAACCTGTACCCACACCTGGCTACATACAAAGAAAGCAACATATACTTAAGAAATATCCAGAAAATAACCCATGCTTCTTCCTTAATGATTCACATATTTGTTACCTACCCATTAACATCTGAAAATTCCTCATAATGGATACTAAGCATACTTTTGCAAACATTAGCTCTTGCATTTCCTTTTACTTAATTAAATCCTTTCATGACTAGTTCTTCTTAGCTTCCCATGTTTCAAGAAACTTATCCATTTTCCAATAGTCAAGTTGCCAGAAAATGAATGTCTTCATTTATACTTCCAAATCTGGAAGAGATTTGCCAAGCACACAGCATGGCAAACTTTTAAATGAACTTACCTCAGAGCAGCTGAGTCCAAGCTGAGTCCAAGTTTTAGTAATGCAGGAGTGAAATGACAAGATTTCTTAAATACTTTGGTATGGTGTTAGAGGGTGTAACCGTTGGCCAATTTGATGTAATTATGAATTCCAAAATTATAATTGGATCATGATTGTAAACTGATCTGTTAATCTGGGCATGATTAGGTTATGATTAGGGCTTTGAGCCCCACCCCTGGTGGGTGGGGAATCAAATATAAAAGGCATGGCAAGAACAGTTTTGAGAAGCAGTTTTTGAGAAGCAGCTTTGATGTTGGAAAGGATGCCCCAGGAGAAGAGAAGCGAGCCATTTGCCTGATTGCCTACAGCTGACCTTGTGGAGGAAACAGGAGCTAAGCCTGGAGAGAAACACAGTCCTGGGAAGAGAGGAACCCAAGAAGCCTGAACCCTGGCAAACGTTGGCAGCTGTCTTGCACCAACATGTGGCAATGGACTTTGGTGAGAGAAGAAACTTAGCACTCTATGGCCTGGTATCTGTGGACTTCTACCCCAAATAAATACCCTTTATAAAGACCAACCCATTTTTGGTATTTCACATTAACACCCCTTTGGCTGACTAATACAGAGGGCTTGGTCAAAAAAGTAGTGTTTCCACATATCCCACACGGAATACCCTGGTGACTAATTAATCCAAGTTTATTTGGTTTAACTTGTGCATTAGAGGAAAGTCAATCAAAGCCCATTCCCTCTTGCCAGAGGGTGCATTAATTTTCCAAGTGAAAATTTGTTATCCTTTATTGATATTTCATCAATAATTCATCATAAAACTATTTATCTTGTTCTAGTATCTTTGCAGAGTAACAAAAAATATTGAGAATATCAATGAAACAAGAGTCTGTGGTAAACTGGAAAAACCTCTTTCCTTTATGTCATTGGAATTTTTTTGGGGGGTAAATACATATTTAAAAATATGTTTTAACTTTCAAAGAGGCTAAGTGTTTATCAGAAATATTTGTCAAGTGGGTATTGAAAGTGAAATAAAAATCAGTGTATTAGGTTTTTCTAGAGAAACAAAAACAAGATGTATGTACATGTGTTTGTGTAAATATGCTGTAAGGCAGGCTGCAAGTTGGGAACTCCAATGAAGGTTTGGATGAATTCCCCATGAGAAGCAGGATGATTGAAGCAGCGAAATTCTTCTTTGGAACTGCTGAAACCATCAGTTCGTGGTTTTAGGACATTAAATGATTTAATAAGACTTCTCACATTGCTAAAGACAATCTACTTTCTGGCTTATAATTAGCCATAGATGTAATCAAATGACAGGTGATTTGAATCCACAGAACATCTTGATAGGAACTATGAGAACAAGATTAACGCACAAACATTGGACATCATAAGCAGTCCCAGGTGATATATGAACATAGTCATATCAATTAGAATAATAGAGACATGAGAAAGAGAAAAGAGAAAAGGGAGAAGAAGAGATAGAAGGAAAGGAAGGGAGGAGGAAGAATCAAAGGGAAGGGAAAAAGAAAGAGATGATGAAGTAAAACAGATAGAAGTCTTAAGTTTAAGGAAAATTATTTTGCCTAGGTATAGTAAGAGATTTAAATATCAGGGTAAGTTACTTTTATTTCCCTGAAGAGGAACATAAAGAAGGTTGTGTTTGGGGAGGAGAGCAACTTAGGAAACACCTACAACACTATCATCAATGGATATTTATCATTACCTGGTCATGGTATATTACTCATAAGATTTCTAAATATCATTAAACCATTAGACATATGCCCCTTATATTACAGATGAAAAGAGCACATATTTTCAACCACTTAAAAATGCTATTCAATAGCTAATTCTTTATAAAAATATTTATATGAGGCATCAATAAATACAAGTTATTCAATTAGATACTGAGTCTACTTGAATAGATACTTTCGTATACTTTGATGTGGCTCCCTGGAGAGCTACACAAGGATTATAACCAGATATTGATCCTTTGAATACTGAATTAAAGTGGAAGAGTCTGATCTGGGTAAAATCACCAAGAAGTTAGTTTTGCTGTCAGAAGCCAGGTCAGTTTAACCAACTGTGCCTTATGATTATATTGACTTTTATTTCCTTGTAATGACAATGGGTGACAAGTACTCCCAATACAATTATGTCACACGTCTGTCATTTTTATTATTATTATTATTATCAATTTAGAAAATATCTCAAATTGTGAAGATTATATGATTCACTCTATGTTCCTGACACATATGTTATTATTTTTCTTTCAGTTTTGAACTTAGCCATTTTGCAAAAATACAGAAGAGTCCAAATTATTTATAATCTATAGGTATATAACTTCTAAAATCTCCTTGTCAGTGTTCTTGTTCAACTTTCTTTTCTTCCTTTTTTCCTCCTTCCTTATCCTTCAAATCCTTCAGCCCTTTTCCAATTGTAATTTTCATATAGAGGTAGAAATAGATATGACCCCTACAATCATAGACAGTGATTCACAATGAATGGGATTTTAGAATAACAGACTTTGGATTGATTTCAAATAATTTTGTGCGATGTTTAATTTTCTGCCCAACAACTGCAATCCAATTCGCCGCTGGAATTTTGAGTAAATCATCATTTGAAAAAAAATCTGTTTGTTTCCTGCTAATATATTAATTAATATTTTTGGAGAAAGTACTTTCTTTTTTATTTTAATTTTCTCATTCATACATGAGCATGCATAAACAATAACATTTTCATTACGTCAAAAGGAAAAATTCCATACCTCTTTATATCCCACAATTTTTATCTCTTAGAATTGATATAATATATTCTTTGCCAGTGCTGCAAAATTATTACAATATTTCTGCTAAGTATAATCCAGAAGTTACATTAGTTACAATTTTCCCATGTATAACCACATACTAAACACGTTGTAAAGGAAGAACATACTTATACTTGTACTATAAACCAAAAGCTTCATCCACCACCAAAATCACAGTTATACAGTCCCTATATTATTCTCTAACACCGTTTCAATTGAAATATTACATCCACAAACTATCCTTTTCAACGACAATCACATTTATAAATCAGGCGTGTTAGATATACTCAGTATAATGTATTACCATGCACTCTATTCATTTCCACATATTTACAATAAACCTTATTGAAAATTCTACATACATTAAGCATCAACTCCCATTCTCACTCCACAGGTCATCTCTTAATAACCTATACTCAAGAGTTTACCTCTGTGAGTTTATTCTTCATTTAGGTTCATATCAGTAAGACCCTACAATATTTGTCCTTTTCTTTCTGACTTATTTCACTCCACCTAATGTCTTCAAAACTCAACCATCATGTCATATGCAGCCTGATTTCATTTCTTCTTTCAGCTGAACACTATTATATTGTGCATATATACCACATTTTGTTTATCCACACATTGGTTCATGGACACTTGGGTTGTTTCATTATTTCAATAATTGTGAAGAGTGTTATTATTAACATTGGTGTGCAAATGTCAGTTCACATCCTTGCTTTTCATTCTTCTGAATACATTCTTAGTAATGGGATTGAAGGATCATATGACAGTTCTATATTTAGTTTCCTGAGGAACTGCCAACCTCTCTTCCAAAGAGGCTGTACCATTCTATATTCCCAACAGCAGTGAAGGAGTGTTTCTATTTCTTCACATCCACTACAACCCTTATACTTTTCTGTTTTTGTAATATTCATCATTTTATAAAGAGTGAAATGATATCTCAGTGTAATTTTGATCTGCACTTCCCTAATAGCTAATGATGTTGAACATTTCTTTATGTGCTTTTTGGCCATCTGTGTTTACTCTTTGGAGAAATGTCTATTCAAGTCTTTGAAACATTTTTAAATGGCGTTGCTTACCTTTTTATTGGTGGGTTGTATGATCTTTTTATATATCATGGATATCAAACCCTTTTTGGATATGTGGTTTCCAAATATTTTCTCCCATTGTGTTAGCTGACTTTTCCCTTTCTTGACAATATCCTTTGAAGCCCAAAAGTGTTTAAGTTTGAAGATATCCCATTTTTATATTTTTCTTTCATTGTTCATTATTTGGGTATAAGGTTTAAGAAACCACTGCCTACTACAAGATCTTGAATAATAATAGCCCAAAATTGCCCAACTCTCATGAAGGACATGGATGTACATGTACAGGAAATACAGCACATCCCAAATAGTACAAATCCTAACAGAGCCTACCAAGAGATACATACTTCTCAGATTGTCAAATGCCTAAGAAAATGAAAGACTTCTG